>VZRI01008713.1:738642-771273 GCA_013397515.1 Upupa epops | reverse complement strand
GAAGCTGCGTCACGCGGGCCCCTCCCGCAGCCCGGCCCCGCGCGAGGGGTCACGGGAGGAGCGGCCCCGCCCTGGGCGCTGACGGGGAGGCAGGGGTCTCGCCAGGCGGCTGCTTCTCGGCACTGAGCACCCCCGTGGGGACCCGCTGCTTCGGGTGCGGGCTGCATCTGCCTCATTTACCCTCGAACCGCCCTGTCCTTGAGCTCCACATCTCCACAACCGGGAAACACGGCCAGGGGTGGCGATTCAACCCCCTCCCTAGGCAGCCTGTGCCGAGGCCTGAGGACCATTTCCAGGGAGAAGGTTCTCCTCAGGGCCAACCTCACCTTCCTCTGGGGCAGCCTGAGATGGTTTCCTCTTCTGCTGTTAGTTGTTGCTTGGAAGAAAAGACCAACCCCCACCTCTCTCCACCCTACTGTCAGGCAGTTGCAGACAGCAAGAAGGTCTCCCCTCAGCCTCCTTTTCTCCAGTCCCAACTCTCTCAGCTGCTCCTCACAAGGTCTATTCTCCAGACTCTTCCCTAACCTCGTTGCTTTTCCAGCCCCTAAATGTCCATCTTGTATTGAAGTCCCTGCTCACTGCAAAGCTGTTGCACTAGATGAGCTTTGAAGGTCTCTTCCAACCCAGCCCATCCAATTCTGTGATTGTTTCTATGATTACATTATTCAAATACTCAGTCCCTCATGGCAATGAGGACTAAATTCATAACATCGTTTCCCTACCCTGCCCCTTCCAGATATGGCACTAATCCTTCAAGCAGTCACATACACAGATCATTCTGTTAAACTCAGCAGAAATGCGGGTGCAGACGATGCCGAGCACATGTAGGCGCTGTGTCCTCCACATGAGTGCCCTTCCCTTTGCAACTGGGCACCAATCTTCAGTTTTCAAGGTCATACTCCACTGTTTCTGAAGCGACAGGAAAAATCAGCAGCAAGAGCCAGCCTCAGGCATTACAGCATGAATCTGCAATATTATTACTGATTTATTTGCATACATTGCTCCTGCCAGAATGAAAAGGGTATTCGCTACAGACCCAGTCCCATGACAGCACAGGAACTTGGTTAATCTGCTCCCTCCTAATTTAATTAAACACTGTGGAAAATTTAGGCTGACTCCATGGTTCTTTCCAGGTTGGATGATCAGTGGGAGTTGGGAGAAATGTGCAAATAAGAGCAAAATCCTCCTCCCAGCTGTGGTTCAGCTCACCTTTGCTTCTCCACGCTTGAAAGGCCTCACCATAGGCAGCTGCTGTGTCCTGGGCTGACAGCGGTGACAGCAGGAGTCCTTAGAGCATGATGCTTCTTGCTGAACAACCTGCTAGTTGGAAAGCTTAATTAATGAGCAAACACACCAATGGTGTCTCACTTTAGATATCAAACTGGGGCTGTGACAGGGCTTTTCATCAATGACATTACCAGCCAACCTAGATGTTCGCATTGCCTGATGTGTGAGAAATGTAACTCCAGAAGCAGAAAGGATGAAGAGTTTCTGAGCAAGTATCTGCACAGCTGATGGATACGCAACTTCCCCCTCCTCCAGGCAAAGGTAACTCTTCCTCTGGGTGTGTCCAGATGCTGAAAGTTGGAAAGAGCTGCAGGCATGACTTTAGGTCATTTGTGTGTGATTGAGTCATCTTAGTGCCAGGAATAAGACTCAGGACCAGGGGCTAACCCCAAGCCCTGGACACAGATGTTATTTCACCCTCAAAATTATGTAATGGAATCAAGTTGGGAAGAAAACGCAGGTGTGGAGCTTATAAAATCATTTAGGTGTAGACAGCAATAAGGCCTCCTCTCAGCCTCCTTTACTTCAGACTAACCAACCCCAGCTCCCTCAGCTGCTCCTTACAACATTTGCTCTCCAGACCTTTCTCCAACCTTGTTGCCCTTATCTGGACCTGCTCCTTCTAGCCCCTCGATGTTCTTCTTCTATTGAGGTGCCTAAATATGAACCCAGTACTTGGGGTGTGGCTTCAGTCTATTTCTCCCTGCCCCTTGGTTTCTCCAGCTCCTTGGTGTTTTCAGCCTCCTCCTTCCCCTTGGTGTAGTTGGCTCATCAGTGCCTTCAGCTCCATGGTGGAGCAGGATGGTGGATGCACAGCTGCCTCTGTTTGAATCCCCTTTTCGTCCCCTGCTGTGAGGGGTGTTTCTTTGACCTCCATGACATGAGGGAAAGTGGCATCTAGGTGGGTGTATTGGGTTGTGGAATGTAAAATTTGTATTCTATTCTCCTCTGTGAAGAGCAAGGGCAGCATTAGCCAACTCCATCCCTTGAGTTGGAGGTCACAGGAGACCCTTTGTCCCATTAGTTTGGGCATGGTACGTGGAAAAGTAAGTTTTTCTCATTGCACCTAGACAAAACAGATACTGAGGCAAGGTTGTGCATTTTCTGGTGTGCTCCCAGGATGGTTTATCTCCTTCTGTTCCCACCAGAGAGCATGTACCTCTGTCAGCTGCAGTGCAGCCGGGCATCTGAAGCTGCAAAGCTGCTGTGTTCAGCTGCTCTCCCCGCTCCGTGTTCTGCCACAACCATTAACACAAGACCACTCTGTTTTTTTTAATTCAGCCTCAACTATTTGGCTTGGAGAGAAGTTCTGGTCTAACCTCAAGCTCCAAATGCTGTCTGGATGCGTTACGAGCATCTCCAGCAAGAGAGGTTACAGTCAGTCCACACTGCTTTGTATGAGGTTGATCAGGGCCGAGGGCAGGGTCCTACACTGGTCACAAGAACCCTCTGCAGCTACAGACTGGGGGTCAGTGGCTGGAGAGCAGCCTGGCAGAGAGGGACCTGGCAGGACTGGGTGACAACCAGCTGAACAGGAGCCAGCAGAGCACCCACGTTGCCTGGAAAGCCAATGGCACCCTGGCTTGTATCAGGAATAGTGTGGCCAGCAGTACTAGGGACATCATTTTCCTGTATTGGGCACTGGGGAGGCTTCCCACTGAGTCCTGGGGACAGTGCTGGGCCCCTCACTTCAAGAAAGAGATTGAGGGGCTGGAGTGGGTGCAGAGGCAGAACGAGCCTGGGGAAGGAACTGGAGGCAAAGTCCGATGAGGAGAGGCTGAGGGAGCAGGAGTTGTTTAGGATGGAGGAGACTCAGGGTGGACTTTATTCCTGTTTTTAACTCCCTGAAGGGAGGTTGTAGACAGGTGTGGGTCAGGTTCTTTTCCCAGGCAACCAGTGCCAGGACAAGAGGGCAGGGCCTGAAGCTGCCAGAGGAGGGTTAGATTGGCTGTTAGGAAGCCCTTCCTCTTGGAAAGGGTGGTCGGACACTGGAATGGACTGCCCAGGACAGTAGTGGTGTCCCCATGCCTGGAGGAGTTGAAGGAGAGCCTGGCTGTGGACCTTTGTGCTCTGGTATGGCCATTGTGGTGCTGTTCGGTGCTAGGCTGGGCTGGATGATCTCAGAGGTCTTTTCCAGCCTCAATCATTCTGCGATTCCGCGATTCTGTGAACACTGCTCTTATTCCTTGCAACTCATCAGACTTCCCTTTGCTGTGATGTGTGACTGCTGCTGAGTACCTCTGGGAATTAGCTGCTGTCTCCGGGTGGCAGGAGAGTGCCGGGAGATCCCTCTCCTACCTCATAAATAGAATTTCCACACCCTCTCTTTGCACACCCTGTGCTTTTCCCCCCACCCTAGTCATGCCATTGACCCCTTGCTGAACTCCCTCCTGCCTGTCAACATTTCTCTCGTGTTTCAGTGGCAAAATTGGGCATAATTGCCTGCCTTAGCCTTTATTTTGGGGTAGGAGACCAACAGAAAATACTGAAATTGTCCTATTTAGTCCTCCTTTCAGGGACAATACCACAGATTTTGAAATGTGACAAGCATCAGAGCCAGGAAACTTTATCACACCCAGAGGGACTGTGCATGCCACAGACAATCAATCCAGAGGAACAATAACTGTGTCTTTATTGTACCTCCTGCTTTTCCATCGGCTACTCAATACCCAACTGTGAAATAAAAGCACTAATTCTCATTTTTCTTTTAAAAGAGGGATTGTAGCATCGGTTCTGGTTAAGAAAACTTCACTCTGTGCTGCTGAGGAGGAGCAGCAAGATGTTGGTTCTTACTGGGCAATGCCATGATTGTGCTTCGCTGTGTGCTGTGAACATCACGCCGCTCCAAAGAATTAGCTGAGCCGCCCCGAAGCTGGATTTTAAAGGATACCAGATGGTATGTTCAGGGCATGGGGTTAGCTCCCAGATGCGTTTTCCCCTATGGCCAATCACTGATGGGTCATTTGTTTCAAAACCCTTGTAAAAGGACTGGCTTTCCAAACCACTGTCCCCAGTCAGTAAATGCTCTTTCTCAAAGCAGAGGCCAAGGAGATAAAATTGTCAAAGTGGTCCAAAGTGCACTGGGGATGGTGAGTGCACCCTGTTGAGGAGCTGAGATAAACTGGCTTGAACTGGGGAGGAAGCTCTGCTTGCTGTGAAGTTGTATCAGGAGTAGCCCAGTCAGCAGGAGAAGGGAAGTTCTCATGCCCTTGGACTCAGCCCTTGTGAGGCCTCATCTCAAGTCCTGTGTTCAGTTCTGGGCTCCTCACTCTAGGAAAGACTTGGAGATTCTGGAACAGGTCCAGAGCAGAGCTACCAAGCTCATGAGGGGTTGAGAGAACCAATCCTCTGAGGAGAGGGTGAGGGAGCTGGGCAGGATGAGTTTGGAAAAGAGGAGGCTGAGGGAGACCTCACTGTCCTCTACAGCTCCCTGAAGGGAGGTTGTGGAGAGATGGGTGTTAGTGTCTTCTCCTCGGTGCCGGCTGACAGAATCAGGGGCAATGGTCTGCAGCTGAGGCAGGGGAGGTCAAGATTCGGTTTTAGGAAGAGCTTTGCACAAAGAGTGGGGAGGCACTGGCAGGGCCTTCCCAGGGAGGCGGTGGAGTCCCCATCCCTGGAGGTGTTGAATAACCGTGTAGCCATGGTGCTTCACACCCTGCTCGAGTGGCAGCTTGGAGGGGGTTAGGTTGTGTTTGTCAGTCTCTCAGGTATTGAGGTTTTTTGTTGGTGTGGGGATGGTTGGACTCGGTCCTTTTCAACCAGGGTTATCCTGTAATCCTGTGATTCAAGTTTGGAGCAGTCACTCAGGTACTGACATACAAGGAGAGTCTGTTCTGGGTGCATTTTCTTTCCACTGTGATGAATGTGTTGAGCCTTGATCATGTGTCAAGCTGCTATGCGAGTTTGTTTTCAGACTTCAGAGCTACTGGTTATGTCTGGCAGCAGCTCTCTTCACTTCTCCGTGTTCTTTAGGGAATAACAAGGCAAGAACTGATCTTTGTTGGACACCAACAAAACCCACCTCACCATCTGCCCTCACAGAGAGATTCCCACCTCCTCCCTATCCCCAGAGATGGACCATGGATCCCTTGAGGTGTCCAGACCTCCTTTCTGTCCCCTGCTTCCCCTTTCCTCCGCACACCCAGTCCCAAATGGAGGTTTCTGTTGAGGTGTTGCAATCCTCACAGCCTTTTATGACATTTGCCGTCTGGCTTACAGCCACGGCTCCGGCAGGCCGATGATAATGTGAAATGACGGCCCTTCATTCTCTGAAAGATCATTTTTTCAAGCGCTCACTGCTGTGGAGACAAGCTGGAAAATCTCATGCTTTCCAGTGCTTGAAAAGCCAGAGGATCCTTTATTTTCTTTAGCTCCTATTTCACAATTATAAACGCAGAGGAGAGGGACAGGGAGGTGAGGAGGGGCTGGCATGTGGACACTTTGGCCTGGCAATGAGGGCAGAGTTGATTTTCCCTGTGGCCCAGATTCTCTAACAGATACAAACAGAGGAACGCACACAAACTTAAGAATAGGCACAGCAGGACAGAGCAAAGGTCCAGTGGGGGTGAGTCCTGTGTGACTGCGAGCAACACCAGCTGCTCAGGAAAAGGAGAGAGACAAGAAATGGGGAGTGGACCTCCCCTCACAACGCCTGTGAGTCCCTGACAGTGGGCAAGCTGGGGTTACTTCTGCACCATCAGCAGCTGGAGACCCACCCAAGGCAAAGCTGGGGTCGTTGGTGCTATGGGATTGTCTCTGCCATCCTGTGAACAGCTCCTTGCCCAGAATTACCTCCAGGTGGGCTGGGAATCTCTCTGGAACAGGAGACTCCACAACTTCCCCAAGCAGCCTGTGCCAGGGTTCTGACACTCTTAAAGTGAAGAAGTTTCTTCTCATGTTCAGATGGAACGTCCCGTTTCCAGTTTGCACCTGTTGCCCCTTGTCCTGTGCAGGGCACCACTGAGAAGAATCTGGCCCCATCCTCCTGAGCCCCACCTTTTCACTATGGATCAGTGTTGATCAGATCCCCTCTCAACCTGTTTTTCTCCAGTTGAACAGCACCAGCTCCCTCAGCCTTTCCTCATAAAAGAGATGCTCCAGTCCTCTCATCACCTTTGTAGCCTCTGCTGGACTCTCTCCAGCAGTTTCTTGTCCTTCTTTCTAAATCCCCATCAGTCAGGTTTTCGTCACTCCCTGGTGTCACCATTTGTGGCCATAGCTTTGTGCCTCGTTTTATCTTTCCACACAAAGCACTTGGGATCTCTTTGTTCCTCCAGAGACTCTCATGCCCTTGGGCACTTCTCACTGCAAACCCTCTCACACAGGCACTGGCACATGCAGTTCTAGATGTGAAATAATTGCTCCACACCAAGTTGCTCCTGTTTCTGCTCCAGGTACAGCTCTAGTGCTGAGGTCAATGATCTGCTGATGGTGCCAAAGAACACATTTACAGTCAGATGGCTTGTAGTCGTTTGGGGAATGAGCACAGAAGGACTGTTTGAGCTGGTGATGGATCTGTAAGTCACCAATATGACAAAAGCACTACTGAAGGGCACAGGATGAATTATGGATGTGAGTGTTCAGTATAAAACACAAGGTGGAAAGCTTTTCTTCTGGTGCTGAGCTAGGGGGCTGAGCCACCACGTCTGCTCACAGGTTTGGTGGAGAACCTGGCTCCGAAGGCTCTCATTTTCTTCACACATTCAGGAGGTTCATAGCAGCTGCAACCCATCTGAATCACAGAATCACAGGATAAGCCTGGTTGGAAAGGACCTCCTAGACCCCTGAGTCCAATCATCCCCACACCAAGAAAAAAAACTCAATACCTGAGAGACTGACAAACACAAACTAACCCCCTCCATGCTGCCACTGTAGCAGGATTGTGAAGCACCATGGCTAGCAGGCATGGGGACTCCACCACCATCCTGGGAAGGCCCTGCCAGTGCCTCCCCACTCTTTCTGCAACGAATTTCTTCCTAAGATCCAATCAAGACCTCCCCTGCCTCAGCTTCAGACCATTGCCCCTGATTCTGTCAGCAGTCACCAAGGAGAAGAGGTCAACACCCACCTCTCAGGTCAGGATCCTGTTGGCCTTCTTGGCCACCTGGGCACCCTGCTGGTGAAGCTGGCTGTCTCCCAGCACCCCCAGGTCCTGTTCTACTGGGCAGCTTTCAAGCCCCTCATCACTCAGCCTGTAGCAGTGCCTGAGGCTGTTGAGACTGAAATGCAGGACCTGACACTTGGCCTTCTTGTCCCTCAGACAATTGGCCTCAGCCCATTGATCCAACCTGTCCCAGTCTCTCTGTAGAGCCTTCCTGCCTCTAAGCAGACCAAAACTCTGACCCTAAACCCTCCAGATGAATATCAAGTCGGTGCTTACATGTTAACTTCAGCAGTTTTAGGAATCTCTCAGATTGGGGGTGTTTTCTCCCAGCTCTCTCTATGCTGAGCTGGGTCGGACATTTCCCAGGTACCTGGTTTGCTCCATTCCAGGACTCAGGTTTTGTATCTTCCCTTTATCCTCAATGGCTGCAACATCTCTGTCGGTTTGGGGCTACCCCATCAAAAGAGCACAAATGTCATCCCTGGCACCTTGAACAGAACAAAATCCCATCCCATCAGCTAACAGTCCCTTCATGCTCTGGGGAAATCTGTAGGAATAACACCCATGTCATTCCTCCTCCTCCTTTTCAGCTTCCTGATTCAGCAAATAGCTTGAGTGCTGGTGCTTAGCTGGGGCCTGTGAGTTGCTAATGCCAGGCAAAAATGTCCTGAGAATAAAGAGGTTTTCATGACTGCTGCTAAGAATCTGCTTCCTTCTTTGGGTCTTATGTTTCCAACAGCCTGCTGGAAGAGTACAGCCAGAAACCAGATTAGCCCAGGGAAGAACTTCTGAGCTAAGAAACGCAGCGCAAATACGCTTCTTAGTCATGTTTTAGGTCAACTGGATTTGTCAAGTCAATGGTCACCCAAGTATGAAGGATTCCTATAAATAAACAGGACTTAAAGATTTTTAAGAGAGCCCCTTTGAAGTGCAAATGAGGCTGGAATTAAGTGAAGTCAAAATCATTTCAAGCTAGAGTCATTAAAAAATGAAAACAAACATCTGGACTTTTTAACCTTGGGGTTGTTTCCTGCCACATCCCGAGCAAAGATAATAAATGCAGAAAATGCCATGAAAATCCCTTATTCTTTGGACTCTTGAGGCATTCCAGCATAATGCGCTCAGTTCCTCATCTCTCTTATGAAAACAGGAAGAAATTATGCAGGGTAGTAGCTGTTTAAATACTAGAAAGTCTCCCTGGGGGGAATGACAGTCATTTCGATGATAAATTGGAAGTGAGATAACGGAAGGTTTGGAAGGAGCTCCATCCACAGTTCCTTCCAGAGCTTCCACATTGATTTTTTGGGATTTTTTCGTGTGAGGTTTGAGATGAGAACGGCTCAGCCCAGCTGAGTTTGGCTGACGGGTTTGTCTTTGTGCAGGTTTGCCCTGGGGAGTTCCCACTGAAGGCCAGCAAAGCAGCATTAATCCAGCACTGGGGTTTTCTCCATGGAAGTCACACATCCAGACTTCATCCCATCCCATCTGCTCCAGGATGTCTGAGTGAGTACAATCTGCTATCTCCATTCTCCTTGCCTGTAGGCCAGCACTACTCCTCCTTGTAAATGTTTGCAATATTGTCTGAAGAAACAGATTTCAAATCCTTACTGTAGCTTCCTAATTAATTAGCAGAAATACTCCGATACACCCATTTAGAAAGAGAATGAGCTGACTATTGTGATAAAGTACAGTGCTGGGCTCTGCTGAAACAGTATCACAGGGATCTGAGGACATAATTGCCTTGTTATTTCATGCTCCCCAGGGCTATGCTGGAGGCAGTTTTTAAGTGCCCGTTCTGCTAAACTGCCTCCAGCAAACTCTGCTCCCCCAGCTGCTTTCCCACATCCCCTCATTCTTTGGCAGGAGCTCCTCCTCCTCCTCCTCCTCCTCCTGTCCTCCTCCTCCTCCTCAGGGAAATTCTCATGTTTTGATTTTCCATCCTGGGCTTGGTTAGAGCCTGCTCCCCTCCACTATCTCTCCTATTATTTACATACTGATTCCTATATTCATATGGTTTCCTATAGTATTGTTTCCTATATTCAGATATTGTTTCCTATATTCATACATAAATTCCTACATTCACAGAATCACAGCATCAAAGAATCACAGAATAAGCCTGGTTGGAAAGGATGTTCTCTGAGTCCAACCATCCCCACACCAACAAAAAATCTCAGTACCTGAGAGATTGACAAACACAAACTAACCCCCTCCATGCTGCCACTCAAGCAGGGTGGGAAGCACCATTGCTACACAGTTATTCAACACCTCCAGGGATGGGGGCTCCACCACCTCCCTGGGAGACCTGTGCCTCCCCACTCTTTCTGCAACGAATTTCTTCCTAAGATACAATCAAACCGAACACCCCCTGCCTCAACTGCAGAGCAGTGCCCCTGCTTCTGTCAGCAGGCACCAAGGAGAAGAAACCAACAGCCACCCCTCCACACCCTCCCTTCAGGGAGTTGGAGAGGGCAGTGAGGTCCCCCCTCCCTCAGCCTCCTCTTTTCCAAACTCACCCTGCCCAGCTCCCTCAGCCTCTCCTCAGAGGACTGGTCCTCTAAACCTGAGTTTGGTAGCCCTGCTCTGGACCCATTCCAGCATCTCCATGTCTTTTCTAGAGTGAGGGACCCAGAACTGAACACAATATTTGAGATGAGGCCTCACAAGGGCTGAGTCCCAGGGCACGAGAACTCCCCTTCTCCTGCTGACCACACTATTCCTGGTCCAGGCCAGGATCCTGTTGGCCTTCCGGCCACCTGAGCACACTGCTGGCTCCTATGGAGCCAGCTGTCTGCCAGCACCCCCAGGTCCTGTTCTGCTGGGCAGCTTTCAAGCCACTCATCCCATAGTCTGTAGCAGTGCCTGGGGTTGTTGTGACCGAGATGCAGGACCCGGCACTTGGCCCTCTTGTCCCTCAGACAATTGGCCTGAGCCCCTTGATCCAAAGTGTCCCAATCTCTCTGCAGTGCCTTCCTGCCCTTGAGCAGATCAGCACTCCCACACAATTTGGTGTTTACTGAGGGTGCTCTCAATCCCCACAGCCAGCTTATCAATAAAGATCTTAAAGAAGACTGGTCCCAAAACTGAGCCTTGATACCATTTCCTACATTCAGCTATTATTTCACATTTTATACTTAGGCATTAAATTGTTTGGGACACGGAGCATCTCCTTGTTTTCATGTTGAGCTGTGCAGGATCGAGCCGCTCTTGCAATACAAATAACCAACACAAATAAACATTTCCTCACTAATATTTCAGCCCAGCGTCACAAGGGACCAGGCCGGTTGGTGACCTGAGAAAACCAGTCTCGTACTGGGCTGTGTCACACTCCTTCCTCAGCGCTACTTTAGCTAAACACGTTCTGGGCAAACAACACGATGTGCTGCCAAAATAACAGAGAGAAGCAACTCCCCAAACAGGAGACCTTCCCTTGGCTCCACTGCTTGAGCCCCGCAGGGTTAACGAAGTCGCAGGAGGTAAAACCAACAAGCGTGATGTTACTTAAACTTATGAGCAGCTCCTAATCACATGGATTGTTCTGAAGGAAGGAGTAGGTGGGAGCGAGGATTGTGGGATCAGGCTCCCAAACAATTATGCTGAAGGGCTGTAAAAAGGGAACTGACTCTTTCCTTTCTCTCTCTGCAAGGATTTAACAGCCAGCACTGGGGTTAGGGCTGATACTGCTCAAAATTGCTTCTCTTTCAGACAAAATACAGACTGTGTGCCTGCTAATCTGTATTTTCAGTGTTAAAAATGGAGGGTAATTGGCAAATGAATGAGGTGTAATTTGGTGGAGATCTGCTCTCATCCATTCACTGATTTGCAGTCGGCTGTTCGCAATGAACCTCCCTGCTGTTAGACATGAACACTCCACTGTAACATCACCAGCATACAGCTGGGGCCTCATTCAAGAGGATGTAGTCATGCTGAAGAAACTTCTTCACATTGAGGGTGACAGCACTGCAAGGGGCTGCCCAGGGAGGTTGTGGAGTCTTCTTCTCTGGAGGCGTTTAAAACCCACCTGGACTGTTCCTGTGCGACTGGACCTAGGGTGATCCTGCTTTGGCAGGGGGATTGGACTGGATGATCTTTCAACATCCCTTCCAGTCCCTAACATTCTGTGATTCTGTGTGTTGTGATTCTGAGACCAGTAAATCCTCCAGTTGCTGAACTGGGCTGCCACTGAGCTACTGCTCTTCCTTGCTCCATCACTGCTGGCCACTGCTGGGGTTCGAGCACTTGGTTGGTAGGACTTTGGCTCAGCCTAGCATGGCCATTCACACAATGCTTTGGGTTGGAAGGAACCTCAGAGATCATTCAGTCCCAATCTCCTGCCATGGGCAGTGACAGCTCTCACCAGACTAGGTTGCCCAGAACGCCATCCAACCTGGTCTTCAGCACTGCCAGGGATGGAGCAGCCACAGCCTCCCTGGGAACCTGAGGAATTTTTTCCTAATATTCTCTTTCTCTATAAAAAGAGATTAGAGAAGTCAGCATAGAAGTCTTGAATTAAAGTACAGAGAAGAAGAAGCTGAAGCTGGCAGAGGCAGTGAAGGAAGGAATTTTGGATGCTTGTGCCAGCATGAGTTGGGGGGAGGTGAATGTCTTCTCACTTCCCTTCCCACCCCCGTACATCTCAGGTGAAGGTGGGTAAGCTGCTGCTGAGATTTCAGCTGCCACAATATCCATTTGCTGGTGCCATATGTTATTTGTGTGATAACAAATGGGCTGGTTTTAGCTCATAAAGTGTTGAACAAATTCAGCTGGAATGATTTCCACCCTAATGTGGCCAAACATTTGACAAACAGGGTTCCAAGACATGCTTTTGGGACTGCTGCTTGATTACGGTATGTGGTTATCAAAGCACTGATCAAAGTACAGGCTGGGGGAGGAAGGATGGGAGACGAGAGCCAGGGCACAACACTTGCTTTGGGAAACCCTTGGAAAAAGATGACTCCAATTCCTCAGTTCTCCCTTTCCTTCCATTTGAATCTTCTCCATCCTCCCCATCCCCTCCCTTCTCAATAATCTTCCCTGCCTGGAATCACACTCTGATAAAGGGAAGGATTATTTACTTGCACTTCTGCTATCAAGCACAGAACAATATCGAAGTATTCAGTGCACCCACCTGGCTCTTGCGAAAGAAAAGATCCTTTTATTCCTTGGCTGTTTTCTTGTCTAGCCAAGAATCTGCCGCCCACTCAGGTAATTTGTACCAACAGATTGTACCTGTAGTAGCAGAAGATGCTGTCAGGAGGGAATATCCAGCAGAACCTAACCGATGCTCACACATAAGAAGTGAAAAAGCTGGGGTTTATCTTTTTTTTGAGGACTCTGGATGAGGAATTTGCTCCAACAGGGAACTTATC
The DNA here is from genome assembly GCA_013397515.1 of Upupa epops. Lineage (NCBI taxonomy): Eukaryota > Metazoa > Chordata > Aves > Bucerotiformes > Upupidae > Upupa > Upupa epops. The sequence continues at coordinate 758,517 of VZRI01008713.1, read as the reverse complement.
TGGTCTGGTTCCTCTTAATAAACCTGTGTGTGTGTTCTTAGTGAAGCAACAAGTGTCTCATCAAGCTGGTGTAGGCAGCCTCACACCCTCCCACTCAGTGCCACCATGGAGTATCTCCTCCCCAAGGTTCTCTTGTTTCCCCTTCACATTTGCCCTCTCTTTAGGCACAGCCCCAAGATTCCTGTGTGTGAGGATACCAGCGCCAGAAGCATCACATCAAGATACAATTTGGCTTGGAGAGCATAAAAATGACAGCAGTATAAAGATGACAGGATGTTCCCCTGGCCAGCCCTGTGTTACCTTGGCGGCAGCAAGATCTCAGGCTTTTTCCAGTCTAAGTCCTGTGGTTTTGCTGTAAAAAGATGGACAAGAAAAGCTTTCAGCTTGCCCTCAGCCTCCAGCTTCCCAGGTCAAAGATGTCCTGAAAAATGAGGAATGTCTGGGGTGGCTGAAGTCCCACACAGAGAGAATTCTTGCCAAAACCACCAGGGTGGAGATTTCCCGCTCCTGCTGATGAGAAATCATGGAAAAAATTCTGTTGCATCCCAACACTGGGTTCCTTCCTTGGTTCACCTGAAATTCACCTTTCTTGCTGCATTTTGCCACTCAGGTGCTCCAGCAGACACCCTTCCCTCAGGTTACGGCACCCTTTGCTCCTTTCAAGTCTCTATGGCAGTGACAAAGTAAAAACCATGCTTGTTAGGGGTGAACTTTGTAGAGTAAGGTTGGTGTTTGGCCTGCATGATCCCAAGGGTCATTTCCAACCTGAGTGATTCTATGTGGCCCAAACCCTCAGAAAAAGCTATCCACAAACTGAAATTACCTACTTTTGCAACTCTGCTGGTGGAGAAACCCACACTGTCAGATGTTGTGGAGCTGTTCCCTCCCTCCTGCCCTCTTCTCCCCCAGGATTTTCTAGAGGTTTTTTCCTCCTTCCCCTCAGTCGGAGGACAGGAAGTTCCGGATGGCTCTGAACGAAGTGAACAGCAGCTCAGCCAGTGCTCAGGTTGATTTTTCATGACTATATTTGCTTGATCCTATTTTATTCTTCTTCTTCAAGCTTTGGATATCAATTAAAAGAACACGATTCTCTTGTCTTGTGTGTTGCTCCCTTACAAAATAATGAACTGTTTAATACACCAGAGGCAATTTCAAATTATCTAGTTTAATGAGGAAGGTTGTGATGGAAGATTTATGACCCTTTCTGATCTGCTAATGTATTTTCCCAACCATCCCAGCAGAACCAATCACTGTATTTTTATTATCCACTCTATTTTCAGGGGTTCATTAGTTGCAGACTAAAAATAACAGCGAAGGTCTCGCTTTGAGAGCTAATCCCATTTTTTTTTGTTTTAATTGGATACAAAATTTGATTAGACAACTTTCTAATCATAACAGCTTCGAGCAACGAGACCCTTTCCTGGGTGTTTTGTCCAAACTGAAACTTCATGTGACTACACATTAAAGACCTGACCTAGAAATACAATGCCAGAACGGTGACAAAGGACAAACCCAGCCCTTTTCCCTGAAAAGACTCTTTCTTGTCAGCACAAGCACAAGCTATCATCTAGTCCTAGCCTTAAAACACCCAGAGGTCTGCCAATGAACCTGCTCGACTGAGAAAGTCCGAGGTGCTCTGACCTAGTGGATAAAGATGAGACGTAAAAAATCACTGATATTGCCCCCTTACCAAGAATTAAAAGTTAAAATAAAGAGAATAATGTGGAGAAGATGGAAGATGCTAGAGCCTCCTAACTCAAAGCTGGATTCAAATCTTTCATAAGTTGGCACTTCCACGGCATCCTACTGGAAAATCTGTCAGCCCATGGCTTGGATGGGTGCACAGACAGTGGTTGTGAATGGTGCCCCATCTAGTTGGTGTCCAGTGAGCAGAGGTGTCCCCCAGGGATCAGAGCTGGGCCCAGTTCTATTCAGTATCTTTACTGGTGACCTGGATGGGGAGATTGAATCTCCCCTTAGTAAATTCGTGGATGACACCAAGCTGGGGGGGAGTGTTGATCTGCTGGAAGGGAGGAAGCTGCTGCAGAGAGATCTGGACAGGCTGGGATGATGGGCAGAGGCCAACGGGATGAGGTTGAGCAGGGCCAAGGGCAGGGTCCTACACTTTGGCCACAAGAACCCCCTGCAGATACAGACTGGGGGAGGAGTGGCTGCAGAGCGGCCTGGCAGAGAGGGACCTGGCAGGACTGGTCGATAACTGCTGAACAGGAGCCAGCAGGGTGCCCAGGTGGTATGAAAGGCCAATGACATCCTGGCTTGTATCAGGAAGAGCATGGCAAGCAAGACCAGAGATCATTCTCCTCCTGTACTGGGCACTGGTGAGACCTCACCACTGGAGGCAGTTCTAGGCCCCTCTCACTCAAAGAAAGAGATTGAGGTACTGGAGCAGGTCCAGGGGAGCAACGAGGATGGGGAAGGGATTGGAAGAAACACTTATGAAGAGATGCTGAGGGAGCTGGGGTTGTTCAGCTTGGAGGAGACTCAGGGGGGACCTTATCCCTCTCTGTAACTACCTTAAGGGAAGTTATAGACAGGTGGGGGATGGGCTTTTCTTCCAGGCAGCCAGTGCCAGGATGAAGCTGCCAGGGGAGGGTTAGGTTGGATGTTATGAAGCCCTTCCTCATGGAAAAGGTAGTTAAGACATTGGAATGTACTGCCCATGGCAGTGTTAGAATCCCCATCCCTGGAGGTGTTTAGGCAAAGAGTGGATGTGGCACTTAGTGCCCTGGTCTGGCTGATGTGGTGATGTTAAATTATGGGCTGGGCTGGATGTGTTCAGATGTCTTTTCCAGCATAGTAATTCTGTGATTCTAGGTAGAGTTGGATTAATGATTGGACTTGGTGGTCACAAACGTCTTTTCCAACCTCCACAATTCTGTGATTCTATGATTCCTAGTGATGGCTTCATGCTGTTGGATTACAGCACATAACACAAGGCCAGTGTTTCTCCTGCTGCATCATTTTGATATCCATGAGCATAATGGAGACAAAGAGTTGTGAATATTACAGGACATGACACTCTGCAAAAAGTCATCAGCACCATGGTGGGAATGTAGAGATGTGGCAGCTGACGCACAAGCTGATGTCTTTGTCTCTCACAAGATGTTTGTCATCAGTTCTTTGCAGTGGTGGGGCCCAGTATTCACAGGAACACCAGCTTTGGTCCTCTATGCTGGCTGGGCATCCTTAATGGGCTAACGAGCCTCTTAGGAGTTTTCTTTGTGTTGTGGCAGCTATGGGATCACTGCTCTGTGTTCCAGACATCCTCTTGACAAGTCTCATACACCACCCTGTTCAAAGGATTCTCACCAGCAATAAAATGTGTGGAGCACCCTCACGAGGACATCCTTGGGGCACTCGTCTCTTCCAACCCCACAAGGATCCCCAGGAAGATTGTAAGGAGCTTCCTGCAGGGCTACTGAACTGAGGGAACGTTTGGGTCAGATAACTCATCCCGCAGACACCCAGGGGATTCTTAAAATGGATGGAGGGAAGTTATTGCACCTCACGTCAACCCTGCTATAGATTGCAGATGCATAAATGATATATTTACACTGAAAACTCTATTATTCATAGAGTTGAGTAAACAAGTATTGATTTTTACACTGTAGCACAGACAAAGGTTTCTAATGATGCAGACGGAGGCTCTTCCGTCCTCGGGAACTCTGACCTCATCGGTGCTTCCTGAGAGTAGTATTTAACCAGGATGATCAAGTTTAAAACCAGTTGGCCACCGCTGTCTGGAGTGGAAATCAATGTTCATTTCTTTCTGAGGGGACAACTCCTCCACCCACAGCATGTCATGTGAGGCTTGTCCGGCTGCTTGAGACGCCAAAGCAGACAGATGTGGTGGAAAAGAGAGAGAGATAAAAGGATGCGGGAAACCATCTCAGCTCACCCTGAGCACCCTTAGCTCTCCCACCTCATGGGAAGAGGCAGAGGCATCCTGGCTGTGTGAATAGCGCAGTAAAAGTAAGATTAAATGTATTTAAAAAGTGATACCACTGCAGAGCTACCCCAAAACCTTTCGAGAAGGGTCCTCTTACAAGTTTGTGAGCTTGTGTCAAGGTTTCCATTACATAGTTGTCTATATTATATATTTCTATGAAATATTTCTCTAGGAAATATTTCTCCCTACTAAACATTTCTCTCTATTAAACATTTCTCTCTATTGAACATTTCTATTACATATTTTCTCTATTCAATATTTCTTTATGAAATATTTAATTCTATTTCTATTATATATTTCCAGGGTGGTGAGACACTGAAACAGGTTGCTCAGGGAGGCTGTGGCTGCCCCCTCCCTGGCAGTGTTGAAGGCCAGATTGGATGGGGCCTTGAGCACCCTGGTCTAGTGGGGGGTGTCCTTGCTCATGGCAGGGGGGTTGGAACTAGGTGATCTTGAAGGTCCCTTCCAACCTGAACCAATCTATGAATCTATGAATTTCTATTACAGAATTCCCTCTATTATTTCTCTATGAAATACTTTAGTAAATATTTCTATTAAACATTTCATTCTATTCAACATTCCCATTACATATTTCTATTACTATTAATTATTCTATCCCTATTAAATATTTGTCTATTGAATTTTTCTACTAAATATTTCTATCAAACCTTTCTCCTGTTAAGTATTTATCTCTATGAAATATTTCTCTATTAAACACTTCTCTCTATTCAATATTTCTCTCTAGGAAACATTGCTATTAGATATTTCTATTAGATATGTTCTCTATTAAATATTTCTATTAGCTATTTTCTCTATTAAATATTTTTATTTCTATTTCATATTTCTATTAAATATTGCTCTATTAAGTATTTCTCTCTAGGAAACATTTCTCTGTATTAAATAATTCTATTAAATAATTCTCTCTATTAAATGTTAGTACTGAACACGTTGTAGGGTGGCAGGAGAAAGCCCCCTGTAAGTGCATTTTGCAGCACTGAGTTATTTCAAGAGGTTAACCAAAATCACTTAGTTCATGGCTCACTTTGCTCTCTTGAATCAATGTACAAGTTCTTTATTGGGGTTTTATTGCAGATCAAATTGACAGAGAAAATCACTGGGTTATACTTCAAAATGGGAAGGAAATGTACGTTTACAATAAAAAGGTCTCTGAAGGTCTCTTGTTTCATAGGAAGGAAGCCGTCGTTCTATTGCATGAACTATAAAAAATGATTAAAACTGAAGAGAGACAGGAAGCTGATAATTTGATTTATCGTCTTAATGGCTATGATTCATGAATAAATAATATAATGGTTTATGTCTCTCTCTTGTAAAAGAAGTAGAGGAGAGCAATTTGTCTAATGAATGACTTCAAAAATTACAGCTGAGCCTTGTTTGCCACATTTGTTCTATTTAAGAAGAATGAGCCAGGATCTTATTTCTTATTACTTACTAGGACATTTGTTGTATTATTTATAAGAGTCAAAAACCTTAACTAAAAGCCACTCAGCCCTGACCACAGCCTCCCATTAGCTTTAAATTCAGGAAAGAGAAAAGGATTGATCACCAGATCAATAAATCTAACCTTAGAGCTGACTAAAAGCTTCCTTTCACCTCCTTCCTCCAGCATCCTTTTTTGAAATTAAAGTATCCCCCTTTTTAATTATTGAAGAGCACACCAACGTTACGGCACGGCCGTGTGTGACAGCATCCTACCAGGAGTTCTTCCTCATGTTGGGAATACACCAGCATCTTCAAAATGAAAGCATTTAAATGGTGATCACTCATCTCGTTTGTTGGATAAGCTAAACAGATAAACATACCCTGTTCCAAACATGCCCTGCATTTCACCATGACAAGAGCTGAAAGCAGGAAAATGGAGAAGAAATCACAGAATCCCTGAATGATTGAGGTTGGAAAAGCCCTCTGAGCTCATCCAGCCCAGCAACTAGCATCACCACATCAGCCAGATGAGGGTATGAAGGGCCACAGCCAGTTGGTCCTTCAATACCTCAAGGAACAGGGACTCCACCACTGCCCTGCACAGTCCATTCCAGGGTCTGATTAACCTTTCCATGAGGAAGGGCTTCCTAACATGCAACCTAACCCTCCCCTGGCAGCTTCAGACCCTGCCCTCTCATACTGGTGGTGGTTGCCTGGGAGAAAAGCCTGAACCCCATCTGTCTATAACTTCCCTTCAGGGAGTTGGAGAGAATGATCAGGTCCCGGCTGAGTCTCCTCCAGGCTAAACAACCCCAGCTCCCTCAGCCTCTCCTCTAGACTTTATAGTCTTTTCCCCAGTCTCATTGGTCCTCTGGACCCACTCCAGCCTCTCAATCTCTTTCTTGAAGTAAAGGGCCCAGCACTGCCCCCAGTACTCAAGGGGGCACTACTTTCTTTCAGTTCATACAGATCCAACACACTATGTCCTCCTAGGGAACCACCTTCGAACCAATACAGTGTCACACTGACTCAACCCTTGGGTGCCCCAAGACAGCAGGGCTGTGGCCAGAGGCACCTCTGGATTATGTCTTGGCTCAGCTACTGACCCGATCCTGAGCCTGTGTTTTTCCACACATCTCTGTATCTTTCCCTGTCCCACGTTTCATCTTGGCTTGGTGGTTGGACTTGGTGATCTTTTAGGCCTCTTCCAACTTGATGATTCTATGATTCTGTGATCTTTATCCTGGAGAACCTGAGATTGCTGTTTTTCAGGAGTTTGGGCTTAGAAAATGCAAGGTCTTACCCTGTTTCTAAGCTTTTAGAGGGCTTCAACATGAACATCCAGACTTGATCATCTTGGGATCACACATCAGATGCAGGGTGTTAGAAAGTATTACTGGAGCAAGCAGCACTTAGGAGGAAAACTTTAGGATGACAGTATGGTAAAAGCAGTTAATTTCTACCATGCTCATTAGAGAAAGAGAAGAAAAGGATACTAGGATTTAAGGAGAATAGACCTTTATAGCTCTCATGCTTCTACGGCAAGGTTTTGGTAGCAGAGGGGGACTCCTGCTGCATGAACAGCTGCAGCCTGTGGGGAGGACTCATGCTGGAGGAGGTCATGGAGGACTGTATCTCATGGGAGGGATCCCATGGTGGAGTGGGGGAAGAGAGTGAGGATTCCTCCCCATAAAGAGGAAGGAGTAGCAGAGACCATGTGTGAGGAACTGACCACAACTCCCATTCTCCATCCCTCTGTGAAGGAGAGAGGTTGAGAAATCAGGAGTGAAGTTAATCTTGAGTGGAAGAGAGGATGAGGGTGTTTAAGATTTAACTTTATTTCTCGTTATCCTACTCTGATTGGGTTGGCATTAAATGAAATACATTGGCTTTTCCCCAAGTAGAGACAGTTTTGCCCATCACAGCAATTGCTGAGTGATCCCTCCATGTCCTCATCTTTACCCACAACCCTTTCATTGTGTTTTCTCTGTCCTGTCCAGCTGAGGAAGGGAGTGATAGAGCAGCTTCAGTGGGTCCCTGGTGTCCACCCACAGTCAACCCACTACAGCTTCTTTAAAGATACAGATACATCACAAACTGAATCTTTCTCTCACCACCTATTGACACCCAACTCACTGTCCTCAGGTACAAGTGTCACCAGGCAGGAACGATCTCGACAAATAAACCAGCAGAAGAAGTAGAGTGAACTCCCCCAAACCCCCATGCACCAATATTTTCTACACAGGATTTCTCTAGATGAGTGCAATGTCCTGCCCCACAGACCAAGAGCACTATTTTTAGGTGCCGCACCCTCTTCCCTCAACCGCTCTATTATATAGGTCTCCTAAAATTGGAGTGCTCAAGACAGTTTTGGGTAAGTGATGCATCAACAACTGTCAAAACAAAGTAGGCTGCACACAGCACAACACTGAAAATACAGAGCGTTGGGGAGCTACACCCCAAAAAAGCTTCTTCCATGGCCTTTCGCTTCTAAGAATCTTTGCTGAGTTTGAGGGACATGGTGGCCTTTGCTCCATTCCCAAGCAAGAATGATTTTTGGTCAAACTTGAGTTCTTGTGATCAAATTAATATTAATCTCTGTCTAAATGAGGAGCTTTTTGCCCTAATTAAGAGTGAAGGGTCTAGAGTCCTATGAGGAGTAGCTGGGGGAAGTGGAGCTGTTTAGCCCAGAGAAGAGGAGGTGGGGAGACATCTGGCTCTCTACAACTCCCTGACTGGAGGTTGGAGCCAGGAGGGGTTCAGCCTCTTCTCCCTGATGTCAGGTGATAGGGCTGGAGGAAATGGCTGCAAGCTGCACCAGAGGAGGTTTAGGCTGGGTACAAAGAAGACTTTCTTCACCACAAGGGTTATCGACCATTGCAACAGGCTGCCCAGGGTAGTGGTGAAGTCCCCCCTCCTTGGAGGGATTTAAACAATGTGAGGGCCATGGGTTAGTGATGACCTGGCAGTGCTGGGTTGAGGGTTGGAGTTTATGATCCTAAAGTTCTCTTCCAACCAAAAGGACTGTGAAGCAGCACAAGGAAAAGATTACCAATGGGCACTTTGGCATCAATCACACTGTTACTGTCTGCATGTGCAGGAGGGAGAACCTCAGAGCTGCTCCAAGTGTAAATCCACACAGACGTAAGAGCAGCTGAGTTTGTCCTGGAGCACCTCCCTCCACATACACCACCACAGATTGATGTGCTGGTGCATCCTCCCTGGAGACTTTGGTTCAAAGCTTTTTTAGAACAGAGCAAAACCAAACGGGCTGGCCCCTGAGCAGATGCCCCTGGAAATCTGTTTTCATTATCACAGTGACAGCAGTTCAGTGGAAAGGGCTGGGGGGCAAAGGCAGGGTAGAAGATCCATGGTGGAGTTGCCTGGCAAAGTTTCCTTGGTAATTTCTGAGAAGCCAGCTCACAAGAAAGATGTAATGTCCCCACATCCCTAGGATTCTCTACAAGGTGAAGTTAAAAGATTCAACTAAAAATGTTGCCCAGTTTTCATCTACAGTCTGTGAGAGAGACACTATGGGAGTGGCCCTGCTGCTCCTACCCTGATTTAAACACCTCGTGAATCCTGCAGGCTTGGAGCCTCTTGAGCTAGAGCCATTTACTCTGAAGAAATGGAGGCTGAGGGAGACCTTGTTGCTGTCAATAACTACCTAAAAGGAAAATGGAGAGAGGATGGGGTAGGTCTGTTCTCCCAAGGAACAAGGGACAGCACAAAGGGAAGGTTAGGTTGGCCCTGAGGAGAAACTTCTTCCTGGAAAGGGCTCTCAGGTCTTGGCACAGGCTGCCCAGGGAGGAATTGAACCCAGCTGTGTTTCACAGTCATGGAGATCTGGAGCTCAGGGACAGGGTTTAGCAGAGGCCTTGGGACACCTGGGTTAATTGTTGGCCTCAATGATCTTATAGGTCTTTTCCAACCTGAACAATTGTGTCAATCCCTGTGGTTGTTGTGGTTGCAGCTGCATCCTCTCACGTACTTTTGGCAGAGTGGCCCTGGGCCCAGTTTTGCGGGAGGAGATAAAGCACAAACAAGCAAAGACAACAGATCTGCAGCCCCCGGCCAGCCTAGAACGCCATAGTTTCCTGCTTGAACCCAGACCCACTGGGTCTCAGTGGGATTTCAGCAGTAATTCAGCAGCTGATCTGCCTATCCACATAACGTACAAAATGCTTTTAGGGGCATTATCCACGCACGGTTTTCCCGTACCCGGAATCTGGCAGGAAGCCATCCTACCCAAGGCTTCGCATTGCAAGAAGAATCAGCAGAATCTTTCTTCTTCTTTTTTTTTAAGCTGCACTTATTCAAAAAAAATACCGTTCTCATTGACAAAGTTATTCGTCGTCACTTCAGGATCAACCATGCAAGATCAGATCGTTTAATAACAAGATTTTAAAAGAAATTATCTTCCTTCTCACCCTCCCACGCTATGCCATGCCTTGTCATTTCAGAAGCAGCAGCAGCAGCGGAGTGAAAACTGTTTCCTGTAATGAAATAGTAACATGGAAATAGAGTTACCAAGTCCAAATCCCATCTATCCCAAGTAACTTGATCATTGTCCCTTCCACACCCTGATCAAATCCCAGTTTATGAGTATTTTGCTATTGTATGAAATTAAAAGCTATTCCAGAGCTGCAACCAGATGATCTCTTAGGTCCCTTCTAACCTAAACCTGTGAGGACACCCCACCTTCCCCTTTTCCAGCTAAAGCCATTTGCACAACCAGTTCATCCATGTTTGTTCCTGCCCTGAGTCTTGTCCTTCGCTCGAATTGTTTCTCCCCTCCCTGCTGTATTTATAGAACGATCGTATCCTCTTTCCAACCTTGTTTTGCTGGGAATAGTAATGTTAGAAATAAACAGAGCGATGAATCTGCTGTTAGATACGGGCGGACACACACAGACGCACGCAGGGGCGAGAGCACCCACTTGAAGAGGAACAGCAGAAAATACAGACGAGCGGCTTTTTAGTTGACGGTGTGTTATTTCAGACATGTTGGCAACATGGAAATACAATACAAAAGACAAATCGAGTTCAAAAGGGATGTTTTCAAGGTATTTAGATCTAAGGACTACCCACCTATAGAAATACCAGAAAGCCCACCTGAACTTCCATAAAACTCTACTCTGGGAACGGTACCAAAAGCCCACAACGAACATCCTCTCTACAAAAGACAGCTGGGAAGACTCAAAGTACAACTGGATTAAAAAGCCTGAAGACAAGAGGCCAGTTTGAGTGGCAAATGATCAGCAGAAAAAGGAAACAATCAAATCGCTATTAAAAAAACACCCCAACTCTAGAAGGAGGAGAAGACCAAACATAACTCTCAATCTGTTTCGAGACAACTCCATTCTTCCATAAAAATATTTTCTAGCTTTGCTGCTCTGGCACATCAATCCTGAGTACTCGAACTTTGGATTTATAGTGATATTCCTTCAGGTACAGCTTCACCGACGGCGGAACGGGAAGCGCGTCGATGCCGTCGTAAGTCGTACAGTTGCAAATCACTGTTCTGCAAATGTGCTGGAGGGAAAAAGGGAAAGTCCTGTTGAGTGGGGTGGATAAAAGTGGTTCAAAGAACATACAGGAACTGGGATCTTTGTAGTGCTCGAGGAGTCCTGTGATGTCAGGTGAGTGGAAGACGCAAGGATCGTGGGCGTCAAAGCTGAAGTTGTGATTCCATTGCTCAATCCGTGCGTGGAGGGAACGACTGTAGCGCCTGAAGCTCACGGAAAACAAATAGTCTTCTTGGGCAGAGTCTCGCAACAAAAACGTTCCCTCTGGTTTTCCTTCTAGCAGCGCCTCCGCTGCGTATTTATCCATGACCCCCCAGTAGCAGGGATTGTTATTGATCTGGAGGAGGTCTGGGACCAGGCAGTGGACATAATCGATCTGCGTGTGGTATTTGGGAGGCGTCTCCATCCGTAACAGCTCATCATCCGTTTCCCATTTGGGCTTGTTTCTTTTTCTAGAACTTGTGCACAGCGTGATGACTTCGTCGTCTGAGTCCATATCGCTCTCATCTTTACTGCCCCTCATCGCCTTCCCCGTGAGTGACTCAGACCTTGAGTCACCCCTGGAGGAACCACTGTCGGTAAAGTCACAGGACTGGGAGGGAGAGTCGGCTCCCCCGCTGACAATCTCATCGTCCCGCAGCTGATCCTCCCTTTCCTCACGCTGGGATAAATCAGCAATTATCCAGTCCTCCACTTTTGGACTCAGAGGGGCTGTGTGCCTTTTGATCAAGTGCCACCGAAAGGCCAGCTCAGAGCGTGGGGGGAAAGGACACTTATCTAGCATTAACTCACTGATATGGATTTTCCTCTTTGATGGCAGGCCTGAGCTGTGCCGGCTGCTGCAGTTCTTTATAGGAAAGCACTGCCCCACAGCATCCTGCAGCTTCTGTTTGAGAGAGCGGCCTAGAAACCTGTGGCCACATGACCGGTCTAGATCCAGCTCAATAGACGAGCAGCTGTACTTCCTCTCCTGGCTCCTTAAATTAGTCCCTGACCTTCCCGCAGCACTTGCTGTTTCGGGGTCAGAGCAGTGCTCGCTCTTTTTAGACCAGGATAGCTTCTTTCCACTCCAGACGTAGCCATCCTTTCTGTCGGCGCTTCTGCTGCGGCTGCTCTTGGGTCTCACATCTGCGTTTTTCATGTCGCTGTCCTTATGTTCTGCCATCTTGATGTTGCTGGGTTCTCACAGGGTTCTCCTACATAAGGGAGCTTCCTTGAGGCACTTTCTGGAAATATCTATAGAGAAAGAAAACATGGTGCGGTGAATGGTTCTGCATGCACTCAACACAAGAGCAAGACAGGTGATGCTGAAGGGACGGAGCATCTCCCTGATGAGGAAAGGCTGAGAGAGCCAGGTCTTTTGAGCTTGGAATAAAGGAGCCTGAGTGGTGACCCCATGACTGTTGATCAATAAGGAAAGGTGGGTGTCAGGAGGAGGGAGCCAGGCTCTGCTCAGGGGCACCCAAGGGACACTGGGTGTCAGGTGGAACAGAGGAGGTTCCACATAAAGACGAGAAGAAATTTCTTACTGGTGAGGGTGCCAGAGCACTGGAAGGGGCTGCTCAGTGGGGTTGTAGAGTCTCCTTCTCTGGAGACGTTTCAAACCCACCTGGCCTGTTCCTGTGTGACTGGATCTAGAGGCTTCTGCTGTGGCAGAGGGATTGGACTGGATGATCTTTTGAGGTCCCTTCCCATCCCTAACACTCTATGATTCTGATCCCAGACGAGACTCTCAACCTTTGTTTGGGAAAAGCATCATCCTGAATAAACCATCTTTGGTTTATTCCTCCAGAATCATATAATGGCCCAGGTTGGAAGGGACCTCCAAAGATCATCCAGTCCAACCCCCCTCCAGTGAGCAGGGACACCCTCAACTAGATCAGGTTGCCTAGAGCCTTGTCCTGCCGCCCCTTGAATATCTCCAGGAGTAGGGCCTCAAGCACCTCCCTGGGCAATAAACCATCACATCTGTGATTCTATGATCTTGGGTGGTGCAGGAGCATCTGTTCTGACATGCAGCAGAGGAGAGAGTTTTAGGTTTGTGCTGGGTCCTTTCTAAACAGAGGAACTTCCTGTGGCAGGTGACACTGCTTTAGCTTTTTATTGAACAAATCCTGCGCCTCTTCCAAATAACCTCCGGAGAAGGAACAAACCAGAACAGCAACAACTAGGTCAGGGTACAAAGAGCTACTGTACCTAGATGATATGTCTGCTCGCTGCTAATCCACAGGGTGGGATGCCAGAGATCTTATTCTTAACTGACACTTTTGGGTCACTTTCTGCAACAACAAAAAATGATTAAATTTAAATGCTATCAGTCACAGATTCCGTCACTTTCTGAAAGCTGTTTTCCCTCTGCCTTTTCAAATGGAGCTAGAAAATACTGAGCCCCTCAGGGATTGAAATATCTAGGGCTTTACATACTGAAAAGGATTAAAACAAATCCAACCCCTTACTAAAAGCAATTTTAAAAGGCTGTGAAAGGATGGAACTGCTTATTGCTCATTAGAGAAGAAAGTTTACATTATTAAAATCAGCGTCGCTTTGAGACCTTCGCTAGCTGATTTCATCCTCTTTTTTTTTGTTTCCAAAAGTGCATCGAGGTCTCAAATAGATAAGAGGCTTCGTTTTGAATGTCGAGCTTTGAAAAAGAAGGAAGAAAAAAAACCCCTATCCCAACAAAACCGTATTAAAAAAATAAATAAAAATCCTCTTTTGATTTTACTGGGTTGAAAGCAGAGCGGAATTTTTTCAAGATACAAAGGCAGCGCTACGTTCGATGCTCGGGGCACGGCAGAAACACTTCCCATCACACACAGTTCCTCTCTTCCACCAGGATTTTGTTTTGGCTTTGGGGTTTTTTTCAGATGGTTTGATTGTGTTTGGGTTTGGGTTTTATTTAAACTAATTGACACGGCAAATACAAAGCAGGAAGAGAAAAAAGGGCATCCACTTCCTCTCTCCATTCAATCCATTCTCATCATCAGGATTAGCCAGCATGACACAACCTCTCTGCGGTCCCCTGGGGCTTCGCCGGCTGAGTTCTAGCCTCTGCTTTCCGCTAAAAGAATAAGAGCGCTGAGCCAAAAGGCTTCCATGCAATCTGTGAGGCCAAATGCAGCCCAGATGCAACTTTCACCCAGGAATCTTTAACATCCCTTATTTACAACCCACAAACCCGAGAGCTAGGGCATGGGGGAAGGAAAAGGTGGGGAAAGGGAAGAGGTGCTGAACTGTAAATGAGGGTAAGATGGGTAAAAAGTTGTAATTAAGTGGAAAAGAATCCCCTGCAATTAGAGTGATGCCTCACCGATACCAAGTGGAATCACTGAGCACTGTCTGTATTCCAGTAATTACAAATCAAAGCTTAAAAGGAAGATTTCTTTTTAATTCTTAAGAGGATTTTGCAAACCACTTTTCAGTGAGAACACTGCAGGATGCAATGCAGAAAGGCGGCAGTTGTAGAGAGGATGCAAACCACCTTTATTTAGACCACTGCAGAGCAGTGTAGGAGAAAGGGACCTGGGGGTCCTGGTGGCCAGCAGGATGACCAGGAGCCAGCAATGGGCCCTGGTGGCCAAGAAGGCCAATGGCATCCTGTGGTTATTAGGAGATCCAGAGAGGATCTCCTTCCCCTATACTCTGGCAGAGTGAGACCGCATCTGGAATGTTGTGTCCAGTTATGGACCCCTCAGTTCCACAAGGACACAGAGCTGCTTGAGAGAGTCCAATGCAGAGTCACAAACATGATAAAGGGAGGAGAACATCTCTCTGCTGAGGAAAGGCTGAGGAAGCTGGGTCTCTTGAGCTTGGAATAAAGGAGCCATTTCAAACATTTCAAACCTGCCTGGGCTGTTCCTGTGTGACTGGATCTAGGGGATCCTGCTGTGGCAGAGGGATTGGACTGGATGATCTTTTGAGGTCCCTTCCAATCCCTAACCCTCTGATTCTGTGATTGCTTTTACGTCATTGATATTTTTCACCCAGAAACAACTGAATTTGTTCCACAGTTTTAAAAAGGAACAAAAAAATCAACCTTGTTTACGCTGGTGATAATCTGGGGGAACTGCCGAAGATGAAAAGTTCTTCATCCCGTGCTAAAATACATTAGCACTCTCTATATATGGGATTTTTAATTGGACACAGCAATACCACTGAGGCCACAAAGCCAAGTGCTTAAAAATGAGGATACGACGGTTTGTAATTGCTTTTGAAACCTTCAATTATCTCTTCCTGCACATCCAGCCTGTACAAGGCACATGAAGACACAGAATACAGGGCTTTTAATTAAAAAACTGCAAGATGCGCAAACCCAGAAGCGCTGAAAAGACACGTTATCTCCTGACTTGAGCCTTGCAGCTGAAACAAGCTTTGTGTTTGATGTCATTTCTGGGTGACTGTTTGATTTAACTGCAAAACCACCCTCTGCTTTGTACCTTTCTGCTGTCGCGAATCACTCGTGGTACCTAAGAAGCGGAGAACTAGCATGTGATGCTCTGAGACACGCACCATTAGCCAGCAGCACTGAGAGCTGTTTCCCTGGGGTGTGAGGGCTGCTGGAACCCAGGCGCCGGTTCTGCCACGTCACAGCAGTAATTGCTAATCAGACAGAGCACTAGACCCACACAAAGAGGTTGGAATAAATGAGGAAAAAAAGGATGTTACCCCTAAAGCCGGGTTTGAACTTGATCTTGTGAAGGAGAAGTGACTCAGGAGACAAAACCTAAGATGTTATTCATAGAATCAGAGATTTCTATGAAAACCTGAGACATGCAGCAATTTCCGTTCTCAAACCTCACCGTTTGCCATTAAAAGCAGGGGTCACACCTTTGTACCCTTCTGAATCTGTGATTCACAGCCCTGCCGATAAAAACAGGAACCAAAAATAATCCAGGTGTCGGAAGCAAAAGGCATAAAGGGCAGCGAGGCGTTCAGAGCTGTATTACCACTCCAGGCTACTCCTTTCGTCCGAGGGAAACGCTGCATTCTGCACTTCCATTAACGGCTGAAAGAGCAGGAGAGGGGGGCAAGGACAAAAGAGAGGGAACACCGAGTGTACTTTTCCCTACAGGGCAAGGTTAAGTGGAGGAGTCCAGCTTGCACACATCAGTTCTGAGATCCTTTCAGTGGGTAGGATTAGTCTCCTGCCTACAAAAGCCACCTTCTACACGGGGATACCTCAGGCATCTTGGGCTTGACACAAGCCTTACGCTTGGAACTCTTCTGCCTAAACAAATGGCAGAGATAAAGCAATATACTGGGCTACACAGAGTTCACTTCAGGCCACAGGATCCAGCCTGTAGTTCAATGTTATCCAACACTGTCACAGCTTACAGTCCCTGAGGACAGGCAGAGTGCTGGGTGGTTTTAGTTGATGTTTTTATGCTGGGCACAGATCCCTCCTTCACAGCACCTTGGCTCTCACTGGGCTGTTGAGCACGGGGTGCAGGAGGCTGTACCAGAGACATTTTAGAATCGTAGAATTGTTTAGTTTGGAAAAAACCTTCAAGATCATTGAGTCCAACCCTGAACCCAGCTGTCCCAAGGCCAACGCTAAACCCTGTCCCTGAGCTCCAGATCTTCACGATTGGGAAACACAGCTGGGGTGGATTCAAACCCCTCCCTGGGCAGCCTGTGCCAAGGCCTGAGGACCCTTTCCAGGGAGAAGTTTCTCCTCAGGGCCAACCTCACCTTCCCCTGAGGCAGCTTGAGGTCATTTCCTCTGCTCCTGTCACTTGTTCCTTGGGAGAAGAGACCATCCCCACCTCTGTCTGACCTGCTTTCAGGCAGCTGTAGACAGCAATAAGCTCTCCCCTCAGCCTCCTTTTCTCCAGCCTAACCAGCCCCAGCTCCCTCAGCTGCTCCTCAAAAAGATTTATTCTCTAGACCCTTCCCCAGCCTTGTTGCCCTGCCCTGGACCAGCTCCAGTCCCTTGATGTCCTCCTTGTATTAAGGTGTCCAGAACTGACCCCAGTACTCGAGGTGTGGCTTACATTCCATGCCTCTAGCCCATTATCTCCAAGCCCTCTGTTAGCTCCTTACTCAAAGTACAATGCAGAAGCAGAGTACTGTGCATAGAAATTAGAATTCAGAAAGCAGTAAAATCAGAAATTCAATACTATCAGCAAAGCCCTGTCTAAAGCAGACCTGGGGGTCTACACTCCACCCTCCTACATGGAGTGGGACCAATGCTAGCACGAGCTAAGGGGAGCCACAACACTGTCGGACAACTGATGTCCTCAGAGGACAGAGGTCTGACCACCTCTTGGGTGCTGCCACAACCCTTCTAATTTATCAAGTACTTCCCAAGTTTTCTGCTCAAACGCACAAAAGCCAAAATGCCTCTGTAACGCCTCGAATTAAACAAGGAGACTCCTACAAAGAGCAAGAAATCAATTTTGGAATTGTTATAGAAGTTCCCCCAGCTGATAAAATCTCAAAGGGAAAGTGCAAGCAATGAAAAACCGGAGGGCTGTTTTCTTTCAACTTACATTACAGTTATTTTCAAACAAATTCTCACTGCTCACCTGCTGTTTTCATGAATTTCACCCACACTACAGTGTTTTAAAAGCTGACTTTCTCCTGAGGTTGAGCTCTTATTGCCTTGCTCTGGAAAGAAGCCCAACCTGTTAAGGATAAGGTTAACGCTCAATGTCTCTGTCTTAACTTATGTTAAATCAGGTTTTATTTTTATTTTGATCTCTAATGTGGTCTGAAAATGCCTGAGCTTGGCTCCAGATGCCTTTCCAGCAAATGAAAGCAAAAATCACATGCACAAAAGGAAATGACAGTCTAAGGATGCTGGTGACAACCTGCAATACCATGGAATTACCTTTGATTCACCTGGATCTGCAGAACCCGAGAACTACAGGAGCTAACCCTAACACTGGAGCTGTTTTCCTTACACCCAGGAGGTGGAAGAAGCGATCTGGAAGCAGGTGCCAACAGTGAAGGCTGCTCCTATCTCCTGCTTTATCACTCGTGCTGGAGGAGAGCCGTGTGCAGCACTTGGCAGAACCCAGTGGCACTAAATCAGCCAAAGCTTTATGGTCCATGACCAACACTTGGTGCTCCACCCAGAAACTGAACAGGAGAGCAGCATGATTCCCAGCTCCCGCCCTGCCACTGCACCTATTAATCAAGGGAGCAGCAGGTTGACTTCCCAACCGGATTTAAAGAATTACTTTGCATCTGACGACGTGACAAAGCCACAGGGCCTGCAGTCCTTTAGCCAAGTGACCACGGGATCTCTTCAAACCCTGAAAGACTTCCCCCGACCTCCAAAAAAACTCTACCTAAAACCCATTAAACCTCCCTCACACCCCATAAAATCTCCCCCCTGTTGCTCTTCTTATCCCAGCGGGCAGCACCTCCAGACAATGAATTTCATTCTTACATAGAGCTGAGCTTAAAATAATGTCTATATTGTAAAATAATGTGGGATGAGAATTCCTGCAAATTAAATAAAGACAAATAAATACAATCGAGGTGCATTCATCCCCGTCCCAGGCAGCAGCTTGCAGTAAGGCTGCAGAGAGAATAGCGTGGTCTTCCCACTCATCTGAGAAGCGGTTCAGCTCGAATAATTTCGCTAGAACACGTTATCCTCACCAGAAATCACGATTTACTGAAACATGTCAGGGTACACCCATGGAAAAACATGTCTTGAGACAGCTTCCACCAGGTTTAATAATGAAAACTGGGCATCACATTGATTTTTTTGAGTCAAAATGTAAAAATAATAGCAGCAGTGTGCTTGCTCTGTAAATCCTGTCACTTACTCATTCATGAAAGTACCGACACTGTGGCTGTTAGGGAGAGCCCAGCTACATTTCCAATAGGAAATAAATCACCCAGCTCACCCCGAACGCCGATAACTCCGCGGTGGAGCAGAACCAAAGATAAAAAGGCTTTTGCCTGGAAGCAATTTTTCTTAGAAGCAGGAATAGATCGGGATGGATCATTAAAGCTGTATGAAGGGAAAATAGAGAACTTAGGGTTTCTCCTCCTTATTTCAGGAATGTCAGGCTGGTAACAGGATATTTTTGTGTCCTTCAAGAATTAAACCTCTGATTTTTGAGCTTTTTAATGATTCTTGGGGTGCAATCATCACCTCCCTGACTGGAACCACTGTCACCTCTCCATGGTGTATGTGTGTGTGCATCGAGGTGATTTAATTCCAGTGTAAATTCCATCTTCAGCAGAACCATCTGTCCAAACTGGGTTGATCCTACAGCCTTTAGTGGAGCCAGGGCACTGCCCAGCCTCTGGACAGGGACATTTGGGCTTCACCAAAGGGGTGAACCCCCCCCAGGTTTGGTGGAGAGGGGATGACTCCCTGCCATCCCTGCGCTTCGGGAGGAGCTGTCATTAAATAAATATCCGTGATCAGAGACACAGGTTCACCGGGACGTGCAGAGCAGAAGGGCACCGCGCTGGAACCCGCAACACCCACCGCAGACAGACCCCGCCGAGCCCAACTTACGATCGGGAGGATGAGGAAGAAGAGGAGAAGGAAGAGGAGGAGGAAGGTCGCCGGCTCACGGTTTCCCGTGGTGGTGGGGTGTGGGACTAAGTCCCGGCTCCGCTCAGCCTTGGTTCCGTTCAACCACCGCTGTGAGGGGCCCCACTCCTCCCCACCGCCGCCGCCGCCATCCCCGGCTCTACCGGTGCCGGTCCCGCCCCGCTGTGACGGGCCAGGGCGGTCCCGGCCCCGGGGCGGGGCCAGCGGCGTCACCGAGGCGGGAAGGCTCGAAGCGGGCGGCGGGGCCGGAGCGGTGAGAGGGGGAAAAAGGGAGGGAGAGGGGTTTCTGCTTCCCTCCTCCACTGTCACCCCGGAGATCCGTTCACGGTGCCGGGGTGACTGCGGCCGGGGTGACTGAGGGGAGGGCGGGCTTGGCACGGCTCGGCTCGGCCTGGCCTGCTCTGCTCTTGCTC
>VZRI01008713.1:697281-738618 GCA_013397515.1 Upupa epops | reverse complement strand
TGGCTCGAAGGCGCCTGAGGGACAGGCCCTGGGACCCTCTGCCTCCGGATAACCGGGTTTCCCTTCCTCCCATTTCTTTCACGGCCGAGTCCTTCCCAACCGAGGGAGAGCAGGAGCTGGGCCCGGGGTTTCCCCCTCGGGGGTCCGCGTAAGTCGGGCCTAATCCCATGTCCCCCGCATCCCCGGTTTGTCTCCTGCTTCTGCCCTGTCTGAGCTCCATTTCCTTGTCTCTTCTCACAAGGAACAAGTGACAGGAGCCGAGGAAATGGCCTCAAGCTGAGCTAGGGGAAGGTGAGGTTGGCCTAGAAGAGAAACTTATGCCTGGGAGGGTCCTCAGGCCTTAGCACAGGCTGCCCAGGGAGGGGGTTGACTCGCCACCCCTGGCCCTGTTTCCCAGTCGGGGAGTTCAGGAGCTCAGGGACAGGGTTTAGCGTTGGCCTTGGGACAGCTGGGTTC
The DNA here is from genome assembly GCA_013397515.1 of Upupa epops. Lineage (NCBI taxonomy): Eukaryota > Metazoa > Chordata > Aves > Bucerotiformes > Upupidae > Upupa > Upupa epops. Next base: position 738,162 of record VZRI01008713.1, on the reverse strand, counting down.
AGGGTTGGACTCAATGAACTTGAAGGTTTTTCAAACCTGAACCATCCTATAATTACCTTTTATTTTATTCTTTCCCTTTTTTCTTTTAGCAAACAGGTAAGAGTGAAGATGCCTTCAGTGCAGAAGCCGATGCGGTACGGCCACACCGAGGGCCACACAGATGTCTGCTTCGATGACACTGGGAGGTAAGGGCTTTGTTCCTGGAAAGCAGCAGTTAAATACAGTCCCAGGAGGGATGGACTTGTATTTTCCAGGACTTCGTGCCGCTGCTGCCTGAAGGACTGGGACAGCTTTGTAGCCTGGCAGATCTTTGTGTTGAGAACTGTGTTCTTAATGTATTTTGATGCCTTCAGTTTTGATGTGATCAATTTGTAACCATAAATTATAGACCAGAGTCTACAGAAAAGCAATCTGTTGTGAGGGTAAGTATGTTCATATACGCAATTAGCCATTAAAAATGCGCTTGAAGCCCAGTGTGAGGCTTCCTGTCTCTTCCTGTTACTCTGGTGCTAGGTCTTGAATGTCAAAATGTAAACTAAGTGTTAGAACTAAGTGTTTTAGTGGTTTTATTGGTTAAAAATAAATGGTAAAAGCAGGAGAGAAGCCCTCTCAGAATGAATTCAAGAGGTAAGACCCAAGTCCTGAGTATGTTTTAAGCCCATATTTTCTCACTCTTTTTTTAGTTCATTCAGTTCGGTGCAAAGACTAAAGATGTAGTCTAATAATTGTCCCTTAAAACCACAAGAAGAAAGATGCAGACATTTCTGCGAAGTAATGCTGGTCTGCTGCATTCCGCAGCATTAGACTATCCAATATCAACACTATTGTGTTGCTGTTAAAGTAAAGCCCTTGCAGAGCTCAGAAGAGTAACAGCACTGCTTCACAACTGGCTTTGTCACATTCTGCTGTTTAATTAGTATTTTTTAAGGCTGCAAACACTGGAGTAAAAACAGTGCAGGGCTTGGTTATAGATCCACAATGTCATTCATTAAAATGTCCCCATAGACTGCTGTATGCTTGTGACTTCAGATTATTGTTTATGGCATTAAAACGGAGTCAATTAACTCCAGCAAATTTAAAGTCTGTATGAATTAATTTCTTAAGGGTTCTGTAGGTGTGGAATGTGTTAAGCTTGTTCAACTCCAGTCAGAGAATGCAGTAACACTTAATTTTGCCCTCAACTTTGTAATCAGCTGTTAAGTAAATATTCAAAGCATTAAGGAGCAATTAAATGCCCAGTTCGTGAAAGCAGAGCTAATTAAATCCTTTGAAAAATTAGCTCTAGGTCCTGGAACAAATTGATTGACTGTGGGTATCTCGAGGTCAGTTCAGATGAGTGCCATGCTCAGGCAGTTTTCAGACGCTTGGTACTGTATGAGGCTACCAGACTTGATTTTTTAACCCCTTTCCTGTGTTTAACAAGTTACATAGACATCGTAAGTTCATTAGACATTATATCACAGAGCACATATTGTATTTCAATTTAAAAACCATCCCAATGAATGTACAATCCCAAATTGGCATGTACAGTAACAGTTTGTGTTGGGATTGAAATTCCCAATGTCTCTCCTTCCCTTTCCTGAACATTAACAAACCCTGTGTCTTTCCACAGCTGCATCGTAACCTGTGGCAGCGATGGAGATGTTAGGATTTGGGAAAACCTGGATGATGACGATCCAAAGTCGATTAATGTGGGAGAAAAGGCTTATTCGTGCGCCCTGAAGGTATCGTTAACAGAACTGTTCTAAACTTCATGCTGATGCTCATAGAATCACAGAATTATTGAGGCTGGAAAAGACCTCTGAAGACCATCCAGTCCAGTCTATGACCTAACATCATACCAGCTAGACCAGGACACTAAGTGCTTGTCCAGTCTGCCCTTCAACACCTCCAGGGATGGGGATTCCACCTCCCTGGGCAGTCCATTTCATGGTCTGATCATCCTTTCTGAGAGGAAGGGCTTCCTAACATATAATGTAATCCTCCCCCTGGCAGCTTCAGGCCCTGCCCTCTCATCCTGGCACTGGTTGCCTGGGAGAAGAGCCTGACCCCCACCTGTCTGCAACTTTCCTTCAAGGAGTTGTGGAGAAAGAAGAGGTGCCCCCTAAATCTCCTTCAGGCTAAACACCCCCAACTCCCTCAACCTCTCCTCATTAGATTTCCCTCTAGTTTTTATTCCCTGCCTCATTGCTCCTCTTGACTCGCTCCAGTACCTCAATCTCTTTCTTGAAGCAAGGGGCTCAGAACTCAAGAGGAGGCCTACCCAGTACAGTGGGGGAATGGCTTCTCTAGTCCTGCTGGCCACACTATTGCTGACATATGCCGGGATGCCATTGGCTTTTTGTGCCACCTGGGTGCTCTACTGGCTCCTGTTTAGCTGGTTGTCACCATGTACTGCAAAGTCCCTCTCTGCCAGGCTGCTCTCCAGCCACTCATCCCCCAGTTTGTAGCTCTGCTGGGGGTTATTGTAGCCAGAGCGTAGAACCCTGCCCTTGGCCCTGTTCAACCTCATCCCACTGGCCTCTGCCCATTGACCCAGCCTGTTGATAGCCATGCTTAGATGGGAGAAGTTAAGCACATACTGGGATAATATATTTAAAAATGGAAGGATTATACTGCATTTTAAATATGTAGATCCTTTGTCTTCAGGTTAATGTCTGGAAAACACATGGAATGCTGTTTAATGGGTGGTTGGTACTGAAATCTGAGCATACTCTACTTTTATGTCCAAGTGAAAACATTTTCTGCAATACACAGAAATGAAGTTAATTGAATGTGCTTAGAGATTTTAAAAATATTTTAAATAAATGAAGCATTTTAGATAAACCATGAATACATCTGACATTTTGGTGAGGGTGCCAGAGCCCTGGAAGGGGCTGCCCGGGGGGTTGTGGAGTCTCCTTCTCTGGAGATGTTTCAAACCCGCCTGGACTGCTCCTGTGCGATTGGATCTAGGGGATGCTGCTGTGGCAGAGGGATTTTGCTGGATGATCTTTTGAGGTCCCTTGCAATCCTTAACACTCTGTGATTCTGTAAACTCGTGATATTTTGTTGCCCTCTTCTCCCTTCACCCTGAGTGATACTCATGACTTTGCTTTGTTTCTCAGAAAGGAGATCAATCAGATTAAGCCGATTGTGCAGTGAACTTTTGATTTCTAGGCTGTTCCAATGTTTTCTCCCAAGTGCATTACAAAAAATATCCCGGTGTAAGATGTGATCATCAAGTACTAGAAAAAGGAGCCCAAAGTTGGGGATTTTTTAATGTGGATTTGACGTAATGTCCAAGGAATTACAATCTGTATTACTAGGGATTTAATTTCAGAGAGTCAGTGCCTGGTAATACTTTTATTTGCAGAGAGGAAGCAGAGAAGGCAGTTCAGGATTCTACAGTAGATATTATGAAGTTAAGCTTTTAAAGTTGTTTTTGAACTGTTTGTCATTTTGGAGTGGATTATGAAGGAGGAAATAAATGAGAATTAACATTTAATTTTGGGGTTTATGTATTTTTTAAATAATCATTTGATTAATCACTTTAAAATAATATATTTAAAATAACCATTTGAAACCCTATTCAGGAACTACTGCCATAAGTGAAATACCTTTTTACATCCCTCTTAACATACATCATGTATCTCTTCCTTGATACCTGTATCATCTTATTTCCATCACTGATTTTTAAGGTATTTTGCTGTTGATTTTCTTTGCATTGCTTCACTTTTTTGAGTTCTCTTAGCAAATCAGTGGCAGGAGGTTTTGTTTAGCCTGAGGACTTCTTACTATAACTTAAACAAAAAAAACTAGCACCCTTTCCAATCCAAACAAAAAACAGAACCCTCAAGGAAATAGGTGCTTGTTTATACCTTTCAAGAACTTACTGTTACATACCAGTGAGGAATAGTGTTGTCACTTAAAGAGCTATTAGGGTCATCACCTATTTGTTTTCATTTCTTTTAATCTGGATTCGTTTCTACTAAGCAAAACCCTGCTCTTCTCTGCAGGAACTAAGCTCTGCTTCACCCACATCTCTCCCTGGTGGCATTAGATGGAGAAGTTTGGTCTCGGGGTGCCCTCTCCTGATACCACAGTGCATTCACTGAATATTGTTTAAATAACAAACAGATTGTTCATGTTTTAAGAGCTTTCTTGGCTGTGCAAATGGAGTGGATTTACCAACATTTCAAATTCACAGTTGACTTGGTGTAATGAGTCATAACCTGCTGAAACAACTGGAGTTTCTTCAGAGTGTTATTAACTTAATAGATTGTAAAGCATAGAATCACACAGAACCACAGGATTATCGAAGCTGGAAAAGATCTCTGAGCTTATCCAGCCCAGCCCATAACCTAACATCACCATACCAGCCTGACAAGGACACTAAGGGTTACGTCCAGTCTTTTCTTCAGCACCTCCAGACATGGGAACTCCACCACTGCACTGGCCAGTCCAGTCCTGTCCGGGATCTGAGCACCCTTTCTGTGAGGAAGGGCTTCCTAACTTCCAACCTAACCCTTCCCTGGCAGCTTCAGGCCCTGCCCTCTCGTCCTGGTGCTAGTTGCCTGGGAGAATAGCTCAACCCCACCTGTCTATAATTTCCCTGTAGGTAGTTGCAGAGAGTGAAACAGTCCCTCCTGGTCTCCTCTTCTCCAGGCTGTACAACCACAGCTCCCTCAGCTTCTCACCTCTAGTTCCTTCCTCAGCCTCACTGGTCTCCTCCAGACTTGCTCCAGTACCTCAATCTCATTCTTGAAGTGAAGGGCCCAGAACTATTCCCAGTACTTGAGGGGAGGCCTCACCAGTGCAGAGTAATAAATAATTTTTCTAGTTCTTAATAGTTTGATTAAAATGACATTAATGTTGCAATGCTTGTCTGCATTTTTGGGGAAGAAACACAATACATAAAGAATATTTTCCCTACTGATGCAATCAGATGCCTTTTGGAGCTGCTAATAGTTAACCCACCCAAACCTTAGGCACCTCGAAGCAATTATTTTGGCTCAGTGGACCTAAATGTGTTTTGACTGATAAATTTTATGATGGGTTCTATTTTTTAGAATGGCAAATTGATCACAGCAGTGTCGAACAACACAGTGCAGATCCACACGTTTCCTGAGGGAGCTCCTGATGGCATCCTGACTCGGTTCACCACAAATGCAAACCATGTCATCTTTAACAGCGATGGCACCAAAGTTGCTGCTGGATCCAGGTAACCCCTGTATGATAGGGAAGAAATGTAGCCTTTGTTCCAAATCAGACTGGAGAGAAAGGACTCGAGAGAGTCCTAAGGAGAGCTATGAGTGTGATTAAGGGACTAGAGCATCTCCTCTTATGAAGAAAGACTGAAAACTAGGGCTTCCTTGGTCAGAAGGCTGAGAGGGTATCTTATGAACATCTATAAATAACTGAGAGGTGGGTGTCAAGTGGAAGGGGCCAGTTTCTTCTGTAGTGCCCAGTAATAGGACAAAGAATAATGGGGATAACCTTGAGCATAGAAAGTTCCACCTCAACATGAGAAGGAACTTCTTTCCTGGGAGGGTGATAAAACAGACTGCCCAGAGAGGTTAAGGAATCTCCTTTGGAGACATTCAAAACCTGCCTGGTTGCAGCCCTATGTGATATGTCCTAGGTGATCCTGCTCAGGCAGGGGGGTTGGACTCAATGACTCTAGAGGTCCTTTCCAACCCCTAACATTCTGAGATTCTATGTCAGTTTTTGAAATGAGCTCATTAAGCCACAGAAACCTCTGAGGACTTTTTAGAAATATTGCAAAATGCCTCCTGGGAGTGGAGGGGAAGAAAGGAATGAGGAGGACATTAAGGAACAATGCTCTGAGAGATACTTGACCCAACAAATAATTTTTAAATGGAATCTGGTGTTGGAAAAGAATTGCTTTTCTGTAGGAGACTTGAGTGTTTTCGGCTTTCAGCCCTCGACTACACAAGGACACAAGTGTTCGTCCATATGAATCTTGTTGCAGCAACAAGGATTTGTTACTGTGTGCTCAAGATAACATTTGGGATCAGGGTCAGACCAGGGACTGTTTATCTTGGAGAATACTGGGAGTTAAAGGATAGGGATCAGAATGGTGGGGCCAGACTCTTGTCAGTGGTGACCAGCAACAGGGAACAAAGTGAAACATGGAGTTCCATATGAATGTGAGGAGAAACTTCTCTGGGGGTGGTAGAGCCCTGACACAGGCTGTACAGAAAGGTTGTGGTGTCTCCAGCTTTGGAAAGATTCCAAACTTTTCTGGATGCCATCCTGGGCAACCTGCTCAGGGTGACCCTGCTGTAGCAGGGAGGTTGGACTGGATATTCCAACACCCACCATTCTGTAACATCTGCTCCCCAGTTCTTCTGAGCACCATGAGTTTCTCTTTAGAAAGCGATTAGGGTGAATGTGCTGGACTGTGAAGTCTGGCAGCTGTGGAGCTGACACACCAGCTCCAGCAGAACTGGGAAACTGGACAGCTTGGGGCAGGAACCACTCTAATCTCTAAATCTGATAGGAATCAGGAGTTTGGGCCCTTTGCCAGTGCTTGTTTCTGAGGCAGCAGCCCTGCCCCAGGATCTGACTTTGATTAGAGAGATTAGGCAGAGGGTGAATTCTTTTCAGTTTCTAAAACTTACAGAAACCAGTACTTTTGCAGCCTGACCAGGGCTTTCTCAGTAGGAGAAGGAGCTCTTAAGGCTGTGAAGTCACCCCTCTATGAGGAACCTACTGAGGGAGAAGGTGAAATAAAGAAGTGAAGGAGCATTGCTTTTACTTGTCCATGATGTCTCCTTTTTTTGTTACATAAGGTCTGCAGACTTCCGTTCTGTGCCAGCTGGCTGCTGGTGTTCATGTGAACTTTGAAAATGAGTTGCATGGCTTCTTAAATAAACAAAAAAATATCCTGGTGCCTGATTTAATTTTCATTAAAGCAGTCTTACGTTGTTTCACAGTGTTAACATACTCTTAAGTTGTCTTGCGGTGTGGCTCGCAGACTTCTATATGACTGATTAAAAAGCTGCCAAGACTGAGGTGTTTCCAAATGTAGTTAAAGTAATGGTTAACCCTCTAGAATTAGGTCCTAAAATTGCTCTCTGAGGGTGGTGCAATGGAGTATGGGAAGGATCGGTGCTGAAAGATCGTTGCAAGAGCTTTTCAGTTTAGGAGCGAGCACTGGTTTGTTGGGTTAAGCTGCCATAATCTCTCATTTTGAAGGAAGGGATAAAGTTGTAAAAGATTCCGGTATCTCATAGGCGAAATGGTCTTAAAAATCCTGTTTAAAATGTCAGCAGTTAAACTTCTTGATGGTTCTGATTTGCTGTGGCTAACACCAATGTTAATCCTTTTCTGTCTGTGCTGTTGTGATCTACAGTGACTTTATGATCAAGGTTGTGGAGGTGACTGATAGCAGCAAGCAGAAAACGTTCCGGGGACACGATGCTCCTGTCTTGAGCCTGTCTTTTGACCCTAAGGATGTCTACCTGGTAAAATACTTTGTTTACTTTCTACTTTGAAGATCCTTTTCCCTGGAAAAGAAAATAAATACATACTTCTTGCAAAAAAAACCCCAGGGACTGGGCACATGAGACCATTTCAGTTGTCACTGATGGAGTGTGTCACAACTCACTGCCTCCCAAGAGAACCCAGTCTTTGCTTTATTACTCAATTACTGTCTATTCCTCTGGAATCTAATGCTGATCTGATTTTAGAGGGGAAAAGATGACTCTGTAAAGACATTTCCTATTAATTTTGAGCCTCTTATGCAAATAAGTGGCAAACTTGAAGTATGAGGGTTTGTAATTAAAGTAGCTTGGAGTCGAGTACAATTATGAGGCTGACAGTAGTAGAAATTAAGACTTAAAGTGGTTTAAACAGGGAGACTTTCTTTTTAATCCCGCCTCTTCATTATATGTCTGTAGCGTTGGTTATGAGCATTATTATTTTTAATGTGGCATTAATTTCTCTATTTTTAATTATTAATTTGCTTACAAAAATCTCTTCCCTAGGCATCGGCAAGCTGCGATGGTTCTGTCAGAGTATGGGAAATGGCAGATCAGGTAAAGGGCTGCCTTTCACAGTTGAGTGCTTCATAAGAAATCTCTGATTTCACAGACGGCAAGAAGAGCTGGACTGAAATAACCCCTCTGGAACAGGGTTTTCATTTGGGGGAAGAAATCTAAATGCACTTCCCAGAATACTTTTATCTATTTCTGGGAGAAATTCCGTGGTCTCTTGTGAAACATTGCCCAGATAAGCGTGGACTGCTCTTTCTATCTATGGAATCCCTGATCATTTTCTGTTAATCTTATTTACTGTAATCTGAGGTTAGGAAGAGATACAGATTGCACAGAGCTGGGTGACCAAGATGATGCTCATGATGATAACATCTTCAACAGGACTTTGGACACAGAATTACTTCAGCCTCTTCTGCTCTCTGCCTGTGACACACAGATGTCTAAAGCTTCAGCTTGAGGCAGTTCAGCCCTTTAGATGTGCATGAGTTTAAGGCTGTTGACAGGGGACTTGCTATTCCATGTCAGGTACTTTTATTTGTTACAAACTTCATGGCAATTTCCCAGAAGAAGACATAAATCACAGTTTGAAGAATTTAATTTATTAGAAATACAGCCTTTGGGCTCAGCTTGGCAATATTTGGCTGAAGAAATTTCAGAGCCCCTATGAAATTAGTGAGTATGATGCTTAACTGTATGGTTTAGTGCTGAATTTGGTAGAGTAGGGTTGGACTTGATGATTTAAAGGGTCTTTTCTAACCTGAGTGAATGATTGTAAGGGATAGAATCAGATTCAGTCTCTGCTCTTGGAACTCTAAGAAGCTCAAAAAGAGAGTGTCAGATAAACACTGTAATATGGTAACTACACACCTGTCAGTCACACCTCTGTGCCTGGCAAGATCATGGAGCAGATCCTCCTGAAGGCTTTGCTAAGGCAAGCAGATAATAAAGGGGTAATCAGTGGCAGGCAACACAGCTTCACCAAGGGCAAATCTTGCCTGGCCAACTTAGTGCCCTTTTATGATGGGGTCAGTCTCACCTCCTTGGACAAAGGCAGAGCAACAGATGTCATCTACCTTGACCTGTGCAAAGCATTCAGCACTGTCCTGCACAATGTTCTGATCTCTAAACTGGAACAATATGGATTCAATGGATGGAACACTCTTTGGATAAGGATCTGGCTGGATGGTCACCCCCAAAGAGCTGTGATCAATGGCTCAGTGTCCAAATGGAGAGGTGTGAGGGGTGCTGTTCCTCGAGGGTCAGTACTTGGACTACTGCTGTTTAACATCTTTGTCGGCCACATGGACAGTGGAATTGAAGGTCCCTTCAGTCAGTTTGCTGATGATACTGAACTCTGTGGTGAAGGCAACACATTGGCGGGAAGGGAGGATCTGCAACTAGGTCGAGGCAATCCCATGCATGAATACAGACTGAGAAGAGAAAGGATTGAGGACAGCCCTGAGGAGAAGAACATGGGGATGGGGTGGAGCAAGAGTTTAGCATGAGCTGTCATTGTGTGCTGGCAGCCCAGAAACCAACCATGTCCTGGGCTGCAGCAAAAGAAACAGTGATAGTTTGTCAAGGGAGGGGATTCTCCCCCTCTACACTGGTGAGATCCCCACCTGCAGTACTGGGTCCAGTTCTGGAGTCCCCAAAATAAGGACACAAGAAAGTGTCCAGAGGAGAGCAACTCAGATGATCAGAGGGCTGGAGCACCTCCCCTGTGAGGACAGGCTGAGCAAGTTGGGGTTGTTCAGCCAGGAGGGGGCTCCCAGGAGACCTTGTAGCCCCTGTCACCTACTGGAAAGCTGCTACAGGAAAGCTGGAGTAGGGCTTTTGATACCTTTGGGGTAGGATGGTAGCAAGGGGAAAGGGTTCCAGCCTTGGAGAGGGGAGATTGAGGTTGGACATGAAGAAACAATTCTTTCCTGTGAGGGTGCTGAGATGCTGGAACAGGTTGCCTAAGGAAGTTGTGGCTGCCCTATCCCTGGCAGTGTTGAAGACCAGGTTGCATGGGGTCCTGAGTAACCTGCTGTAGTGAAGGTGTCCCTGCCTGTGCAAGGGGGTTGGAATGAAATGATCTTTAAGGTCCCTTCCAACCCTAGCAATTTTATGATGATTCTTGCTATACATGTGGGACTATTTCTGCTTAATGCCATCGACTGGAATAAGAATCCATGAGGAATCATTCCTGTAAGTAGAGTTGAAAATGCACCCCCGCATTAAATCATGCCCCCACGCACCAAGAGATCGCTGCTGTTCTAAAATAACAAGTGTGAAGTCTCACGTCCCAGACTCATCATGGGGGTGTTTTGGGGTAGGTAAACTAACAGTGTCCTGGGACTGTGGCAGCATAATAATTGTATTGATGCTGTAATGTCAGAACATCACTGCCCCTTCCTTCTACTGCTTCAGAGAGATCCAGGCTGACGTATTCCACCTTGATCTGGGTTTGACAAATGCATTTTGGCCAGATTTCTCCATAACCTTAAAAGAAGTCAGCTCATTTATTCTGTAGTCGATAAAAACCACTTGATTTATTTCTAGTACAAGTAGTTTTATTATCATTAAAATAATTTTATCTCTGTATTGCAAGGGTTTTAACATCCTTTATTTTTGAGGGCAGTATGCAGCGTTGTATTTAGGGGAAAGAGATCCTTTCAGTTCCAAAAATCATGTATATTTTTTGGTTTTCCTTCTTTTTCACACTTTTCCTTTAGAAATTTCTACTTTAAGGTTGTTCTACTTTTTCAAGATTTTCACAGAGCTAGAAAATTCATATTGTTTAACATTTTCTTTGCAGACCTGCACAACAAACTGGCCGCTGCTGCCCAAATGTAATGATGTGACAAATGCCAAATCAATATGCAGGCTTGGCTGGCAACCCGGCAGTGGCAAGGTAAGCGGCATTGTTTCAGCCACATCTTAATCCTTCTTTTCTCTCTGGGAGCCTTGACAGTAGATTTCAAACTGTGTGAGCCCAAATTGCAGCTCCTGGGACTAAGGAAAATATTTGGGGTGAATTTTATCTGTAGGAAAAAATAAAAACCTGGAAATAGTTCCCTGTTTCAGCTCCAGGCGGTGTTTGGCAGGAGTCCAGCTGTCAGCCCAAACCAGCTCAACAGTCATGTTGAGCTGAATAGGAAAGAACATCGTACACGAGGGAAGTAATCAAATTGCTCACAGCAGAGCACCAGAGCAGTTCAGTCTTTCTGTGCCTTCAGTATATTGTGCCCTATCACAGGATCACAGAATGGTTTAGGCTGGAAAAGACCTTCAAGATCGTCTAGTCCAACCCTTAACCCAGCTGTTCCAAGGCCATTGCTAAACCCTGTCCCTGAGCTCCAGATCTCCAGGACTGGGAAACACAGCCAGGGATGGTGATTCAACCCCCTGCCTGGGCAGCCTGTGCCAAGGTCTGAGGACCCTTTCCAGGAAGAACCTTCTCTTCAGGGCAAATGTTACCTTTCTCTGGGGCCACTGCTGAGACAGTCCCAGCTGTAATTAAGCTTAATGAAGGAGCTCTGCTCTTTGAAAGTTCCATTTGAAAGGTATCTTACTCAATTCTCTCATCCTTGTTTCCTTTGAACAGTTGCTGGCAATTCCTGTAGATAAAGTTGTTAAACTGTACAGAAGAGAAACCTGGGAGAGTCAATCCGATCTGTCGGATACATTCATCACACAGGTAGGGGCATAAACCAGATTCTTGCTGAACATTCCATGATTTAAATGTCATTCTACTAGAAAATAGCTACACATCTAGGAAAAAGATTGTTGTTCAAACTCATGACAACTTTTAATGACTGAATATAGATATTCTTGGGAAAGTCTTTAAAGGATGTCACAGGATAGCATGGGAGGCTGGATACAATTTGCTAAACCTAATTATTTCTGGTTCTATTCCAAGATTACTTTCAAGCTCCAGAATGTGAATGCTGTGCTTGCATTGGTAATAACTCTTTTTTTCTGTTGTCATGTCCTTAGACATTGAATGTCGTGGCCTGGTCTCCTTGTGGGAAGTATCTGGCAGCTGGAAGCATGAATGGGAGTATTGTGGTGTGGAATATGGAAACCGGGGAGTGCATAGAGAGGTATTCAGTGTTGTTCCCTAAAGCCCAAAGTACATATTCTTTCTTTATATAGAATTTTGCTTCCTTTTCTGTGACACTTACTTGTGCCAATGTAGAGCTCTGCCTCTTGAAAAGCCTTCGTCAGATTTACAGGGCAGATCTGTATGTTTTCTGCTCATGTTCCATTGAAAACAAGCAGCCCGGGAGAGATGTGTGAAGGTTCATACAGAAAAACACCATTGCCTGGCCTCAGAGATGGTTTCTGAGCTGAACTCAATAATCTTGCAGGTCTTTTCCAACCTAAATGATTCTATGTTCTGAATCTTGGGAAACACCGTGTTCTTTCCTGCATAGCTAAAAGCAGCATCGCAAGCTTAGAAATAGAATAAAGAAGGGACATCCCTGTGGATTTAGTTCCAATTCCATAGACCAGTTTTCAGTGTGCAACTATCTTGTATTGCTTTTGGATCTAGTAGTTGATTAAAAGAGAGTATTGATGGAAACAAATATTCCTTGCATCCCAGATGCCAAGATTATTGGCAGTAAAAGATGTATTTTCTAAAAAGAAAATAAGCACCCTCATCTGTAGCTAAACAGGGACAAAGTGATAATAGGTGGTTTGTCCAAGTGCAAGGTCCTGCACCTGGGTTGAGGCAATCCCAGACACAAATACAGGCTGGGGGCTGTGCAGATTGAGAGCAGCCTTACAGAGAAGGACTTGGGGGTGTTGGTTGGTGAAAAACTCAACATGAGCAGGTAATGTTTGCTTGCAGCCCAGAAAGTCAACTGTGTCCTGGGCTACATCAAGAGAAGCATGACCAGTAGGTTGAGGGAAGTGATCCTCCCCTGACTCTATCTATTCTGTTCTTGTGAGACCCCATCTGCAGTACTGTGTCCAGTTATGGAACCCACAGAAGGAAGGATATTGAGCTGCTGGAATTTGTCCAGATGAGAGCCATGAGGATGGCTGAGGAGTTGGAGCACCTCTCCTACAGGGACAGGCTGAGAGAGCTGGGGCTGTTCAGCCTGGAGGAGACTCCAGGGACATCTTAGAGCAGCCTTCCAGTACCTGAAGGGGGCTACAGGAAAGCTGGGGAGGGTCTGTTTCTAAAGGCTTGGAATGGTAGGAGCAGGGTTTCAAGCTGGAAGAGGGGAGGTTGAGACTGGAAGTCAGGAGGAAATTCTTCATGATGAGGGTGCGGAGACACTGGAACAGGTTGCCCAAGGAGGTTGTGGATGCCTCCTCCCTGGCAACGTTGAAGGCCAGATTGGATGGGGCCTTGAGCACCCTGGTCTGGTGGGGGGTGTCCCTGCTCCTGGCAGGGGGGTTGGAACTGGATGATCTTGAAGGTCCCTTCCAACCTGAACCATTCTATTACTCTATGAATCTTGGTTAGTTAAAGCATCTCTCTTTCAAAAATTAAAGAAACAAATAGGATGAAGTGAGTTACAGAAGAAGAGATGTTTTATCTGTCTGGAAATGTTGGGTAAGGAACATGATTGTTGCCATAATGTCTACATTAAGAATTAAAGTCAGATTATTTGGAGGATTTCTGTGAGAAGAAAGGGTGGGAAAGAGAGGATAAACTTATCAGTTTGGTACAAGAGAAACAGCTTTTTCTCCTTTCTTACTAAAAATTCATTATTTTTATGATCTTTTTAGGATGAAGCATGAGAAAAATTACTCGGTTTGTGGCCTGGCTTGGCACCCCAAATATAAGCAAATTGCTTACACGGATACTGAAGGAAATTTGGGGTTACTGGAAAACATCGGTGATGAAAAAAAAACAAACGACAAGGCAGTCAGTACTGATTACTCCTTAAATTAACATGATTCTGTAGGTTACCAAATGATGCTGAGCCTTCTGTTTTGTGTGTGGAAAGTTCTCTCTTGTAGGCTAGTGAATTTCTTTAATCTCTTGTCCAAAAGTTTGATCATGGTTGTTAATGTGGTTTTAGGCTGCCAGTGCAGTGACGAAGGACTACAATGATCTCTTTGATGAAGATGATGGTGACTATGTAGATGGAGATATGATTGAGCCACAGTCGTCCCCAAGGGCTGGGGCTAATGAAGATGATGATGATGACCTTGTGCCACCTTCAAGCCATCTCAGACGGGGAATAATTGATGATGACGATAACTCAGTAGGTAGGGAATCAACTAATTTTCCAGAGCTCTTTGGTGCTGTTACTGGGTTAATGTATTAGCATCTTCTACTCCAATATATTTTTCCAGATAAATCTTCAGTTCTTTAAATTTTTAACCTGTCTTCTGTCATAATAACATGGGCAAGATGTAATTTTTTTGTAAAATACTTTCTAGATATTGGGATGATAAAAGCTAGTTCCAGTCTCCTTGTAAAGGATGATGACGATGATGATCAGACTGGTGGCTTTCCAGCTTTAAAACCACCCTCTACACAACAGCCTTTCTATGATGGGCCAATGCCAACTCCCAAGCAAAAGCCCTTCCAGTCTGGCTCCACTCCTGCACATCTCATGCATCGTTTCATGGTAAGTCTCGCTGCTGTGTGCTTCTCTAGATCTAATTGCTTTGCTAATATCGATTACTCTCCAGTTCTTGCTGCATCTTAATCTTTTCCAAGATTTTTTTTTTGTCTGTAATACTTTACAGTGTGAATCTAAATAGTGGAAAATAGCTTTGTGCTGATGCAAAGGCTGCACGAGGTTATGATTTACATCTCAGTTGCTTTTTCAGTAGAAAGAAATGCTTGGCTTTAAGACAAAAACAGGCTCCATGGTTTGAACCTGTGCTACTGAATTCTAGTAAATCTTTTTCTAATGTTCTTTTTTTAGCCAGAACTTGGGGATATTTTTGAGCTATTAGAGAGTCACACGATGGCAGGAGTTGAAAGGAACCTCTGGGGATCATCTAGTCCAACCTCCCTGCTAGATCAGGGTCAACCAAAGCAGGTTGCCCAGGATAATGTTCAAGTGGGTTGGGAATCACTCCCAGAGCAGGAGACTCTACAACCTCCCAGAGTAGCCTGTGCCAGGGCTCTAACACCCTCATAGTAAGGAAGCTGCTTCTTATGTTCAGGTGGAACTTCCCATGTTTCCGCCTGGATATGTTCCTGTGTGACTTGATCTAGGCGATCCTGCTGTGGCAGGGGGATTGAACTAGATGACCTTTCAAGGTCCTTTCTGATCCCTAACAATTCTGTGATTCCAGTTTGTGCCTTTTGTCCCTTGTTCTGTTGCTGGGCACCACTGGGAAGAATCTGGCCCCATCCTCCTGCCCCTGCCTTTTAGTTACTGTTCAGCATTGATGAGATCCCCTCTCATCCAGATCTTCTCCAGATGAACAGCCCCAGGTCCCTCAGCCTTTCCTCAACACAATGATAGTCAAGTCCCCTCATCATCTTTGTGGCTTCCCTTGGACCCTCCAGCAGTCCCTTGCCCTTCTTGAACTAGGGAGCCCAGAAATAGGCACAAAACTTCCTGTTAGGAAGAAACAATGGATGACTAACATACAAAATCAAGTTTAGAGAGCTTGTGAGGAGGAAGATGACAGCAGCGAGGATGAAACTAGTTTATCCCTGATTCACCTGGTTTAGGAACTGCAAGTCTAAACCATGTGTCTTCAGTCTTTATCCAGCCTCCCACCTAATGGTGCTGCAGATGAGAATGTTGATAATGGGCTGGTTTAGGGCACTGTGTCTGATCAGTTGTGTTTTCTTTATGGGGGGATGTTCTTGTACTAGGTCTGGAATTCCATTGGCATCATTCGCTGTTACAATGATGAACAAGACAATGCCATAGATGTGGAGTTTCATGATGCCTCCATCCATCATGCGACACATCTGCCTAACTCCCTGAATCACACGATGGCCGATCTCTCCACAGAAGCTATTTTACTGGCCTGTGAGCACACAGAGGAACTTCCAAGGTAGATCACAGCCTTGCTCTGCAAATTCTGTACTGTGGAATTACACTTGATTCAAATAATTCAGCTCTTTATTCCTGCTTTTATCACTTTTTGGAGACCCTTGGCTTTGGATTGTGATTGTTATTCACAGGTTCACAGGTTTGTGGGTTGGGAGGGACCTCAGGGATCATCTAGTCCAACCTCTTAAAGCAGGATCAGTTGAAATGAGTTGGCCCAGAACCCTATCAAGCTGAGCCTTAACATTGTCTACAGCTGAGCAATCCAACACTTCCCTTGGAAGACCCTTCCACCGTCTAACAGCTCTCAGTGTGAACAGCTTTCCTCTCACATCCAATGGGAATCTCTCTAGGAGCAACTTGTAACCATTCCCCCTTGTCCTTTCTACAGGACTCCTTGTGAAAAGGGAGTCTGCATCCTCTTGGGAGCCACCCTTGATGGACTGGAACATCACAGTAAGGTCCCCCCCTAAGCCTTCTCTTCTCAAGGCTGAACAGACCCAGTTCACTTTGTTCATATGGGAGGTCTTCCAGTCCACTAATCATTCTGGTCACCCTTCTCTGAACTCTCTCCAGTCTATCTGCATCTTTTTTGTATAGCAGGGACCAAAACCGAATGCAGTTATGTATGGGACCACTTTCACAGAGGAGTTTCACATCCACCACTTGAGTTCAAGAATATCTTTCAGTATCTTGAAACATCTTTTAATATCATTTGTTTCTTGGGGAATTTTGGGGTTTGGATCTCTTTTAAATCTCTGTATTCTGGAAACGTCATGCTTTTCTAGGAAATTATAAACTGCAGCAGTAGTTTTTCAGTCTTGTCACTTCAAAGATAAAACCTAAGGGCTGTGCCCTTTGTTTTCCCGCTGTTGCTGAAGGGGGCCATATTTGGAGATACCTGAAGAATTCTAAGCACAAAAGACACAAGTTTATGGAAACCACAGAAAGATTTAAACAGCTGGGCCAGCTACACACTGCTCTTGCATCTTACAACAGCAACAGTATTTTACTGCCTGTTTCTGTGGAAATATCTTGAAGAAAGAGCTTTATTTTCAGACATACAGGACTGCGATAAGTTGAAAAGCATCTTTAAAAGATTTGTGTGTCTGATTTCTTTCCCTTTTGATTTGTAATGAGGGCTGATACTCAGGGGCACTGAGCACCTTTAGTTCTTACTCATGTTAATTAAACAGAACATTTATGATTCCATCTTAAAAAAATCTCTCCTCAGACCTTTAAACTGTCTCTGCTTCAAGATTTAGAGACTCTAAATCTACAGCACTGGAGGTCAAGCTGGCTCTTCAGTTCTTGAATAATAAGAGGAAAAACCTTTGCAAATGTCCACTTGAAATTTGTAGTTACTTCTACAACCATTAGAGATTCCAGGTCGCTGATAAAAATGTGATATATTGGTTTGTATTTTATTTCCTGTGAGATACCTGACTGTTGTTCTTTGTCTCTGCTTTAGCAAGCTCCATTGCATTCATTTTAGCTCATGGGATGCAAACAAGGAGTGGACAGTTGACATGCCAAAGGATGAAGATATTGATGCTGTCTGCCTAGGGCAAGGCTGGGCAGCTTGTGCCACAAGTGCCTTGCTAGTTCGTGTGTTTACTGTTGGAGGAGTTCAGAAAGAGATCTTCAGTCTCCCGGGTCCGGTGGTGTCTATGGCAGGACATGGCGAGCAGTTGATGATTATTCATCACAGAGGTACTTTTCTCCTTCAGTCTTTTTCAGAGTGGGGTTACATTTTCAATCTTCATCCATTACTGACTTCAGACCCTGGTTAATTTGTACATAATCACCAGGAGTCTTCCTGATGATGCTTTTACTGTCGCAACCCACAACTATTTGCCTTGTGTCAGAAAAGCCTACATTTTATATTATGATGCCTAGATTAATGTGTGGGGAAGGGAAGAGTTTGCTAAGTGACATTAATTGATGAAACTTGGGTTTCAGATATGCCAGAGTGATTTACTATGGAAATTACAGAAGCAGTTGTTACACTCGTTTGTATGTCCAGAATGACAAATAGTTGCTTGTCTGACAGCGACGTTCGCAGATAACCCTGCATTAGAATTAGGTTTTGATTCAAAGCTTAAAATTAGCCAAGAGACAGGACAATGATTTCATTCTCTAACATAGTCATTGAACAATTTCTCCCCAGGTACTGGGTTTGATGGGGACCAGTGCCTCGGAGTCCAGCTGTTGGAGCTAGGAAAAAAGAAAAAACAGATTTTGCATGGAGACCCTCTTTCCCTTACAAAGAAATCCTATTTGACATGGGTTGGGTTCTCTGCAGAAGGTATGAAATAACCCACATGAGTGACACGGAGAAATCTTGACACTGTTGGGGGCATTTTGGGAGGAGAGTTTGGCTGATTAATGCTCTTTTTAGTAGGAATGGGTGATCTTGGGACCTAGTCACCAAAATTCTGGTTTTATATTCTTAATATATTTATCAGAGTAAGAGAATCTTAGAATCGTTCCATTGAAAAACACCCTTGAGATCATCAAGTCCAGCTATCTATGCTTTCACTGTGAATAGAATACTCTCAAACGTTATCACAGCTTTTTTTCCTGATTTACCTCCCCTGCTAGATGGGAGTATCTTCCACAAGTGAGTTGGTGAGAGCAATCCCTAGCTGGAGGTGTTACTCGTAGAATCATAGGGTAGGAAAGTGCCTCCAAAGGTCAGCTAGTCCAACTCCTCTACAACAAGCCAGGGACATAAGAATCATAGAATCATTATGGCTGGAAAGGACCTCCAGGATCACCAAGTCCAGCCCACATCCCAACATCTTCCCAGCCCCTAGACCATGGCCTCAAAGTGCTCTAGCTACTTGCCTTTTAAACTCCTCCAGGGGTGGTGACTCCACCACTACTTCCATGGGCAGCCTGTTCCAGTGCCCAACCACTCTCAGGAAAGAACTTCTTCCTAATGTCTAATTAAACCTCCTCAGATGCAGCTTGAGGCCATTTCCCCTCATGGTATCATCAATAATTTGGGTGAAGCAACCAGCAGCAGCCTCACTACAACTTCCTTTTAGGTAGTTCTAGAGAGCTGTTAAAAGCAATAAACTGGGTTACTACACCATCATGTTCAACCATCTCTGCAATCCCCACCCTAAAAAGTTGGTAGTTTGGGAGGAGCTTTTACATTAACTGGACAAAGTTGTTATAAAATAGCTAATTGTCTTCTGGAATCTACCCAGGAAGTATAAATGTGGTCCCTTCATAAAGTATTTTGAATTTGGATGTGTTGTTTGGAGTCTGAGGACAATGGTGGTAGTCAGAGTTTTGTGAAAAGTACCAGCTAAAAGTCCTGTCCCATTTCCTTTGAGCAGCAGAGGGCTGTGCTATGACATGAAACCCAGAGATAAATCTTCCCCCAGCGTTCTCAAGGATGGAGAAATTCTGGAATCAATTGCTCAGAGAGTTTGTGGCTGTTCCCTACCTGGAGGTGTCCAAGGCTAGCTGGGATGAAGCCTTGAGCAACCAACTCTAGTTGAGAGGTGTTGCTACCCCTGGCAGAGGGTTTGAGTAAATGATCTTTAAGTTTCCTTCCATTCCCTGGGCTGTTCTGTGATTCCTGTGGTCTACCACCACCGAGGCTTCCAGACTCAAACTCATGCTCAAACACTCTGATGCTTTTCAAACTGAATTAGGGGAGATTTAGGTACTAGCAAAAAATTCTTCACTATGAGAGGTGGTGAGACTCTGGGACAGGTTGCCCAGGGAGGTTGTGGACGTCCTATTCCTAGAAACATTCAAGGCCAGGTTGGACTGGGATTTGAGCAAGCTGGTCTGGTGAGAGGTATCACTGCATGTGGCAAGAGGTTGGAACTAGGTGATCTCTGAGGTCCCTTTCAACCTAAACCGTTGTGTTCGAGGATTCTCTTCGTGTTGTGTTCGAGTTTGGTGTTGGTTGACTAGCAGTAGGGTTGACTGTCAGAAGGTGGCGCAGCTTTCTAAGGAAACCAATTTTTCCCAGTCGGTTGTACTGTTGGGGTGAGAGGCTGTGGTGTTTGTGATACTTAAACCACCGTTTCTCCGCAATATCCAACTTATTCATGTTTGTAATGAACTGCCTGTTGGGGTAATCTTTTTCATTTGTAACAAACAGGCACCCCCTGTTACGTGGATTCCGAGGGAGTTGTGCGAATGTTGAACCGAGGCCTTGGGAACACTTGGATCCCAGTGTGTAACACGAGAGATCACTGCAAAGGAAAATCTGATCATTATTGGGTAGTCGGTGTCCATGAAAATCCCCAGCAGCTCAGGTCAGCTATTTCACAAGGAAATGCCTGGTTATTAGCTGAGTTTAAATTACAGAACTGTTCTTACTGGGAGAAACTGGAAACAACCTCTCCCAAAACAGGTGGTAAATGGTCTTGTTCACAAATGTGATTCAGCGTGGAGGTTTCATTTAATGGGGTTATTCAAAATTCAGTAGAGTTTTACAGTTTTCTGGTAGTTGTGACTTTTTGCCTTGGCTGACAGCTGTGTGCTGACAGCCAGGAATTCACACCTCAGGTACAGCCCTAAGCCCTAAGACTGTGTCTTGCTACTGAAAGGTTATGGTTGCCGGTAGGAATCTGCTTCTGCTGTTGATGGTTTGGGGTTTTGTGGGGTTTTTTTGTTTTGGTTTTAAAATGGTTGTTTTTTTCCTAGGTTTTCTCCTTTTGTCCCTTTGAGATGACTCCAGACTTGTAACTGGTCAACATCATTAGGCAGAGAGAAATCAGAACTAGCTCTTATTTTATTAACTATTTAAACTGTGGTTATAAACAGCAGGTTGGGCATAAAATTGCTCAGATATTTAGCAGAGAGTTAGCAATTACTTTATAAAACGTGACCCTGGTGATGCCTAAATAACTACTTGACTTTATTGTAACACCCATCCTGGGTATTGGGTTGCTAAGTTTCATGGTCCTCTGTATTCAGTGATCTCTGTCCTTTTCCTGTCGGGGCAGAATCCATCAGCTCACATATTTTACTGACATTTAGGCCCTTTTAGCTTTGCTAGTCAGCTACAGTAGGTGGGAGACTGCATTTAATGAACATTTATGTGACATTCTTTGTATAAGGGACATAATTTGGTGCCCCTGGTAAATGTCAATTCACTGTCTGCATTTTCCTCCAAATCATTAACCTTAGCTTCCACAAAACTCACTGAAAACGTGCAGGACACCTCACACCGATGGGATGGTCAGCTGTGAGCCTGTCATCTACCATCTCATTTGTCATGAGGCTTTTCCTTCTATCCAAGAAGAATGCTGCTCTCTGAGTGACAAACAACATTGTATTGCAAGCCACTGGCATATTCCAGATAAGACACAGGGTGGGGGGTTGTTGTCAAAGCACCATATGCCATAATTAGCAGATAGCCAGAACACTACAGCTTCCTGTTCTTTATTTGTTCCCTCGTGTCTGAAACAGTAGCTTGTAAAGCCAGACATTTTTGCCAGCGCTCCATTGGTGCTGCTGGAAATACAGCTCTTCCTCGGTCAGTGTTTCACTGAAGTGATTGTTACCAGAAAATATTGGTTTGGATAGAATGAAACAATGAGCGATTTCATCCCTCTTCCCCTCCCACTTTTTTTAACACCCCACGTGCATCTGTACACAGCAACCCTCCATGAAATCCAAAACCCTCATCAAAAGAAATGAGGAATTGACTTCCAGTGGCCCTCAATAGTTGGAGTAGTTCCTGATGCTAAAAAATTGCATTTTACCTTTTGTAGCAGCTGTTAAATCCCGTATCGTGTGGCCAAGATCTGTGTCTGCTTGCACTACGCTTGGAGTTTCTAGTAGGAAAGAGCAGCATGTGCTGTGCTGTTTTTAAAACCTTTCTATTGTAAAGGGTTGATTTTTACATCGCACCAATATATCTTCCATATAGTCAGGAATTTCATTACTGCTGCTTAAAGAACAAATCCTCTTAATGTCTCTTGACATGATTTAGATGTAGAACAACTGGTGACTGTTGGTGTTGAGGACTGTGTGTTTTGTTTCCCACGTATAGGTGTATCCCCTGCAAAGGAGCCCGATTCCCTCCTACGCTGCCACGGCCTGCTGTAGCAGTATTACCTTTTCAACTCCCTTACTGTCAAGTTACCACTGAGAAGGGACAGATGGAGGTATGGAATAGTGTTGAGCCCGCGGCTGATTGTCTCAGATGTCCCTTTAGTAGGGATTATACAAGATTCCAGTTAATCATCCCTGCTATGAGAAAGGGTAGTACAAACTCAGAGCAAGACAGCTGGCTAAGGAGATTATTTGGGTTGGTGTTTTGCAAAGCTTTTCTGGTTTGAATGGTGCCCCATCCAGTTGGTGTCCAGTGACCAGTGGTGTCCCCCAGGAATCAGTGCTGGGCCCAGTTCTACTCAACATCTTTATTGATATTTGTCACTCCAATCTTCAAAAAGGGTCAGGAGGAGGACCCAGGTAACTATAGATCGGTCAGCCTCACCTCCATCCCAGGAAAGGTGATGGAACAATTTGTCCTAGATGCAGTCTCTAGGCACATCAAGGACAAGAGGGTCATCGGGACAGTCATCATGGCTTCTCCAAGGGGAAGTCATGCTTGACCAACCTGATAGCCTTTTATGAGGGCATAACCGGGTGGATAGATGATGGCAGAGCAGTGGATGTGGTCTGTCTTGACTTCAGGAAGGCATTTGACACAGTCTCACATAGCATCCTCACAGCTAAACTGAGGTAGTGTGGACTGGATGATTGGATTGTGAACTGGCTGCAGGACAGAAGCCAGAGAGTAGTGGTTAATGGTACAGAGTCTAGTTGAAGGCCTGTATCTAGTGGGGTCCCCCAAGGATCACTACTGGGACCAGTCCTCTTCAATCTAGTCAGTAATGACTTGGATGAAGGATTAGGGTGCACTGTCAGCAAGTTTGCTGATGACACAAAGGCTGGGGAAGGGACTGGAGGGAAAGGCTGATGAGGAGCTGGGGGTGTTCAGCCTGGAGGAGAGGAGACTCAGGGGGGACCTTCTCTCTCTACAACTCCCTGAAGGGAAGTTGCAGACAGGTAGGGGTTGGGCTCTTCTCCCAGGCACGAATGGTTCACAAGTGGTTCTAGAAGGATACAAGGCAACACTGCTAACACCAACAAAGTGTTAGATTTATACTTAATTGTTTCTGAACAGCTAAGACTTTTTTTACTCCCTCCTATTTTTTTTTTTTAGTGGGTAATGGGGTGGTACTGGTTAATGTTGTAGTCAGCACCAGCTTTGGAAATTCATATGGAGACACCCTCCCTTGAATTTGGGAAGTGTTTTAATATTTAGTATGGGCTTTTTTTAAAAGACATACTAAATACTCAAATTTATATAACCACTCTGAAAATACAGGCCTTGAGCCCTGACTTATGTCCTTAAGGTAGAGACTGGTTGAAGCAAGATGTAGCTGCATAGAACTTCTAGAAGAATGTCTGTATTGATGTTTCAGATGTGTTATAGGTTTTGATATTTCAGCCTTGCACTGTACTGCTGAATAGAAAATGAACATTCACCAAAACAGAAATGAACACAGAGTTCTAACTTCACCCTGAAGACAATTTCATGCTCTTTGAAATGTATTCTCTTTGAGAAAAAGTTCTGATTGTGAACACTTTGTCATTTTTAATGAGTTCTCCATCACTCTGTTCAAGTCTTTTTGTTCTTTATCTGATGGAGTTTGTCTTCCATTCCTCCACCCCATGAATAATAGAAGGAAAATACCAGGAACTGTTAATTTTGCTTGAGGGATTCTATTAATCTGTGAAGGTAAAGAAGCAATTATTCCAGTACAGCTGGTGAAAATGCACTGGTTGTGAATAGATTTATAATCATTTTGTAGTCTCACAACCACACTTGTATCTCTCTGAAAACTAAGAGTTATATTTACTGTTTACCTGAGTCGCAGATGATGTTGATCATCAAATCATTATGGCTGGAAAGGACCTCCAGGATCACTCAAGCCCAGCCCTCATCCCAACATCTCTGCAATCCCTAGACCATGACCTCAAGTGCTCTTGCCTTTTAGACATCTCCAGGGATGGTGACTCCACCATTTATCTAGGCAAGATGTTCCAGTGCCAAACCACTCTCAGGAAAGAACTTCTTCCTCTGGAATACTAATTATTTGCCATGGGAAAGAAGTTACAGGATAAAATAGTGAGTTTGTTCTAGAATTGTCTGTGCTGGTAGCTACTGCCCTATAACTGAAATATAACATATATGGCAGCAGTCTGGACTAGTGTGGGCTGGTTTGACCTGAGTATTCCTTGGCTTTTTAAGAGTAAGTTGATAAAATATGTTGTAAACTGTTTGTATGAAACGGTGGGCTGTTTGTTCCCTTTTGACCTTCCTTTTCCAGGAGCAGTACTGGCGTTCTATTGTGTTTCACAACCATGTGGATTACTTGTCCAAAAATGGCTATGAACTGGATGAAAACGTGAAAAGCCAGGCACTGAAGGAACAGCAAGAACTTCTAATGAAGCTCTTTGCCGTAAGTACAAATAAATACAAACATGACACAGAATCTCTCAGGCTTTATTTGGAATAGATGGTGTTTGGGGTAAATTTTTATGTGATTCCTCTTATTAGAAGTGATTGGCTGGTGATTGGCATCCGGTGAGTTCACAGACCACCAGAAGGGGTGGAGTAGAGGTTAATTATAGTCATTGCTTATCAGTATGAAGGGTGGGAGAAAAAACAGGTGGGGGAAGAAGACTTTTCCTTTGCTGTAGAACTCCTCATTGTTAGTGGTTTTTCTACTCCATCAAAATCATAACATTCTGGTCCTGGAGTCTTGTACCTTGTGTAACTGAAGTGTGTGTAAGTCCCAGGCTTATTTTCTTTCAGCTGTCTTGTAAACTGGAGCGTGAATTTCGTTGTGTTGAACTTGCTGACCTCATGACACAGAACGTTGTGAATTTGGCTATCAAGTATGCGTCTCGCTCTCTGAAGCTAAATTTAGCTCAGAGACTTAGTGAAATTGCTGTGGAAAAAGCAAGTGAGTTGGCAGCAGCAACGGAAGATGAAGAGGAGGAAGAGGATTTCCGGAAGCACTTGAATGCTGGGTAACACAAATTTCTGGGATTAAAAACATGGGAATGTTTTTGCTGATTTATTAACAGCTCACTCAGTTCCCTCTTCTAGACCTTAGTTTGGGATGTATTTGTTAGGAAGTAAGGGCTTATGTTGCTCTTCTGGTAAGTTGTAGATATAAAACAGTATATTCTTGTTGATACCTTGTAAAGGCTCATCAGTACCAGGGAAACATCTCCACTCCTTCCTGATGTATGTTGGTGTTCTACAGTTTCAGAGGCAAAGCAGACACGATACCAAGTTGCTCTGGTTTGGTTACTTGACTCCAACCGGGGTTTTTTCCTCTTAGTCTCAGTCTCTGTAGTTTTTTTCATTCCACACCCATTATAAAGTCCTTTCTCTAGCCCTCTCCTCTTTCAGCATCTCATCTCCATACCCTAGTTAGTATTCTTCCTGCCTAACTAATCCCAACTCTTCAAAGCTACAGACATGCTACAGGTTTGCTATGCCTTTTTTACCCTCTGAGCCCTGTCCCTTTCCTTCTCCTACCAGCATCTGCTTTGCTTCCAAACGGATTGAAGTGATTAAGGAATCTTCATTTTATTTTACTAGCCATCCCAATTTAATAATAATGCACATAAATGCCAAAAGTTATTGTTCTTATTTCTACATTGGGTGAGTGAGTTCCAGTTTTCCTTCGGAATGTAGTGACCACTTCCTGCCTCATAGATTCCTTCCATTTAGTTACAGCAACTCTGCCACTGAGTGGAGTCGCCGGCTGGTCAGAAATGTCCAGCAGGACCAAGAAATGGAAGATGCTGAGGAAACTGATGCCTCTGAGGAAGCAGAAGAAACACCAGCAGTGCATAAACAGAGTAAGAAAAACCTGTTCTCTGAATAGACTGGAAGTTACCTGGATGTGTCTTTCACAGGCTTCATGAGGAATTCTGGAAAAGTCCCAGATCATTTGTTGTTTGGATAACTCAGCAATCCGTAGCACTATGCAAACAACAAGGGTTTCTTTTCTGACTGTGGTTTTGTTCTTCCACCTGGGTCTCCCTGTGAAACTATTAACTTTGGTTTTAGCTCAAATCTTGGAGGAGTTGAACTGACAGACAGGAAGTTTGCTGGGCACTCTGTAAGGGATAAGTTGAAGGGTTAAGTTGAATCCAAGTAGTGGTAACAGATGGTTTTGTAAAAGTGTAAGTACAATTTGAAAATGAAAAGTCATGCTTTGAGTTACTACACCTTGTCTGCTTGGGGTTTGTTTTTTAAACAAGTCATGCCATTACCTTCACACATTCCCGTTTGTTTGTTCTGAAGGGCCAAATCCTTTCTCCAAAGGTGTCACTTCAGCAGAGGCAACCACTCCAAAGTCCGGTGAGTAGATCTCATTTATTCCAGGATGATTACTTTGTCATCTTTCACGATACCTGCTCCTGGTTTTACCATCCATTCTCCCATTACTAGTAAAATCTCATGCACAACAGTGCTGTTGTGTGGTAACTTCTGCTGTAGAACTGCAAGTGTGAACAGGCAGGGGCAGACTGACCTCTTGCTGCTTTGCACTTCTTCCCTCCTGCCAACCAACGCTCCAGCAAGAATAAGGGTGGAAGCGGATTTGGGAGTGGAGGAAGTATTGGGTCTTCCTGTGGATTTGTATTTTAAGCTGCTGGTCCTGTGTGCCATTTCTGATGAGTAATAATAGCTGAGCACACACAGTGTAGCCTTCGTAGGGTGATTAAAGAGTCTTTCTCTCTGTCTAACCACTTTAAAGCCTGGTGGGAACTTTGTTTTCTTTGGTGTGGCATAGTTAATGCCTTGGGATTTAGTTCTCCTCTTCAATTTTCAATGAAGAGAGGTTGAAACACACTCCTGGAGTGTTAACCTAGTCTTTGGGAATGAGTCTGATGTGGTTTCATCTGCTCATCTAAAACGTGTCGTTGCTTCACAGGGTTTTATAGATGTGTGTGTACACACACATTCTTACATTCCTTTTTCTTTCCTATTACATAGTTGTCATTGTATCAAGCAGCCAAGGACGAGTGAACCCCTTTAAGGTAAGAATTTGATGGCAGTATCCTGAAAATGATTGTACCTGAAGTTCACAGTATAACTGTGACAGATATCTGGGAGGGAAACATGACAGCAAAGAAATAAAAAGTCTCTTTATTTGTTTTGTTAGGTGTCATCGAACAAAAAGGACCCTGTGGTGCCCACGGCAAATGTTCTTGACTCTATGAACAGACACTCAAAGAAAACAACTTCATCTGGCAGTCGAGCTGCAAGCAAGCAGAACCCTCCAGTTATAAAACCCCTGATGCCCAAACCCAAGTCCAAGCAGGTGATGTCTTTAGTCTTTTTTACGTTCATTCAGTGAGCAAAGAACTGTAAATTGAATTTTATCAGCTTTTGTCAAGTACGAAACCCTGTTAATTGATTAAAGCACCTTAACAAAGTTCCTTTAATCATGCTGCAGAACCTAGAAAGGCACATCAAACAGGAAAGCCCATCTGAGTTCTAGAAATTCCATTCTGCTTTTATTTTAAGTAGAGTTAACTAAATGCCTGCTGTCCTGACATGGGTTGGATTCTATACCGAATTAATCCAAGTGATGATTGTGCTGTTAGGAAGGGCTTGGTTTTTGTTAGGTCATGTAGTTGTCTGAGATTGAGATGTTCTTACATTTTTTATTTCTTTTATTACCTCAATTACTGTAGCCTTTAGCATCCTCCTTCTTCCAGCCTCGTACACCCAATGCAAGTGAAAAAGCTGTGGAAGAAAAAGAAGAGAAAGCAGGAAAAGTGCCCCCTGAGGTCAAAGTCGCAGCACAGGAAAACACAGAGAACAGGAGGTAAGCAGTCACTTGCATCCCAATGCCATGTTTGTTGTGGTAGTAGTAGTAGTAGTGTGGACCCTTGTGTGGATGCCCATGCATCCCACCTGGGTTGCCATTAATGTCATGGGTTAGAGGCCCTGACAATATTAAAACCAAGAACTTTTAGCTAAAGTGTCAGACACAAAGGGAGGGTTTAACAAACCCGCTGATGAATCTGCAGGCAGTGAGACAACTGACTCAAATTGTGGAAGAAAATCACCAAGACTTCATTCCCCCTCCCCACTGTCAGAAAACACCCCACACGAGACTTAGACACAGACCTACAGAGTTTCATCACAGTGCTGCTACACTGAACTGAGATTCAGAACTTCATCATTATAAGCAGTTCCTGCTGCTCTCTAAAATTGCAGTGGTCATCCAACTTCAGTCTTGATCCTCAGAAGTCTTCGAAGCTCAGTATTCTCACAGCCTCTCCAGGTCCAGGCAAATCTTCCTTCTCACCATAAATTTTCTCCAGCTTGAGAGGCAATAGTGTTTTCTGTCGGTGGCAGCAACGCATCTCCAAACAGACAGCAAGATGTAGAGGAGAGCAGAAGCAACAAAGAAGGGAGAAGAAGAGGGGGGAGGGGCACAGACCCTTTTCAGCTTTTGAAACCAAACTTCAAACTTTTCTGTAGAAAACGCACAAATCAGACTCTGAGCTTTTAAAGTGTAACAGCGTTCTCATGTTGATCGGAAGGGGGGTGGTTAGCAGATCGAGAGAAGTTGTTCTCCCCCTCTACTCTGCACTAGTGAGACTGCATCTGGAGTACTGTGTCCAGTTCTGGGCCCTTCAGTTCAAGAAGGACACAGCTGCTGGAGGGTGTCCAGCATAGAGCAGCAAAGGTGATGAAGGAAGTAGAGCACCTCCCTTATGAGGAAAGGCTGAGGGAGCTGGGTCTCTAGCTTGGAGAAGAAGAGGCTGAGGGATGACCTCATTCATGTCTATAGATTTGTGAGGTTTGGGTGTCAGGAGGATGGAGCCGGGGTCTTCTCAAGGTCATCTAGTGGATAGGACAAGGGGCAGTGGGTGCCAGCTGGAACAGAGAAGGTTCCATATAAATATCAGAAGGAATTTCTTCCCAGTGAGGTTAACAGAGCACTGGAACAGACTGCCCAGGGGGGTTGTGGAGTCTCCTTCTCTGGAGACATTCAAGACCTGGCTGGATGTGTTCCTGTGTGATTTGGTCTAGGTGATCCTGCTGTGGCAGGGAGATTGGACTGGATGATCTTTTGAGGTCCCTTCTGATCCCTAATGATTCTAGGATTCTGTGATAGAAGAGCAAGTCGATAAACTTCTTGTTTCTGAAGACATTGAATGGATGAAGAAGCTTAATGTCAAGGTTGAAGAGTTATGAACATACTTCAGAAATGTAGTAACTAGTACAAGTAACCTACACTGTGCTTGTTACCCAGCCAACTAAAGCACACCAGCTGATTTTCCATATTGCTAATCACAGCAAAAGGAGAGAGGAAAACATTCTATTTTGAAATCTTTCCCAGTGGTAGAAGTTTTGCATCAGCCCGAGACAAATACATGTGTAAATGAGTAATAAATGAACAGTGCAAGATGTAATTTTGTGTCTCTAAGCAATGGGTTTTGCCTTGGTCCTGACTATGCATCTGATCGTGACCTTTGATAAATGAAACCGTGCCAGGTCCAAGCATAGGAAATACTTGAAGTTTAAACATCTCTAGTAAACCTCAAAGGAATTCCAAAAGCCAGGGGAGGTTGTATGCAAGTGTAGAAGCTTTATTTTAGCTTGTTTTTTAAAAAAGGAAACAAAAAGCAAACTCTTATCACCTAAGGAGCAAGGCTTTCACTAGCTGAGACTCTCATCTGTCATGTTCCTCCTCTAGAGCAGATGTATTTTCTAACAATCCCAGTCCTCATGAAACTTGCATTATTATAATCATGTTTCATTTTGATTTCATTTAACCGAGAGAGATGAAGGTAATTATTATTCATTTGGACTAGCATTCTTTTCATTAACCTTTGCAAAAAATGTTCTAAAACAAGTGGCAAGGAGAATTGTGAGGAGGATTAGCTGAAACATGCTAATGTAGGTACTCTATTTTTAGCTTGATGGGACCCTGTCACAAAGGAAGGGGAACCATTGTGCTTTGTCATGCTAAACCTGAACAGTTAATCTCTCTACATATCACAGTTTTAATAAAAGGGCTTGACTTATTCTTGCCTTGTCAGCATGTTCTTTAAACATAAGAGAGAGCAGACTGCTGACTCAGCATCATTTCTTTCAAGAATTAAAATCCAGGTAGGTGGTGTTTAGAAATGTTGGGTTTGGGGGATATAGTTTTCCAATAACCTGAGAGAGCTGGGGCTTTTCAGCCTGGAGAAGAGGAGACTCCAGCGAGATCTTAAAGTGGTCTTCCAGTACCTGAAAGAGACTACAGGAAAGCTGAGGAGACGTTGTTTCCAAGGGCTTGGAGTGGTCAGAGCAAGGGGAATGGTTTCCAGCTGGAAGAGAAGAGGTTGAAACTGGAAGTCAGGAGGAAATTCTTCACAATGAGGGTGCTGAGACCCTGGACCAGGTTGCCCAGGGAGGTTGTGGCTGCCCGCTCCCCTGGAAGTGTTCAAGGCCAGACTGGCTGAGGCCTTGAGCACCCTGGTCTAGGGGATGTCCTTGCTCATGGTAGTGAGGTTGGAACTGAGTGATCTTGAAGGTCCCTTCCAACCTGAACCATTCTAGGAATCTATGAAACCTTCTTAATTTTCATGGGTCTGTTTTTAGGCCAAAGACAGGATTCCAGATGTGGTTAGAAGACAATAGAGCAAACATTTTGACAGATAATCCTGACCTAAATGAGGCAGAAGTAATAAAAGAAGGCATGAGTCGATTCCGAATGCTGTCATCAGAAGAAAGAATGGTAAGGAAACCTTCTCTGAGGGGTTTTGAGAGGACTTATGTTTTTATTCAGGAACTTTTTCTTTAAATCCTACTGTTCTCTGTCTTCATAGACTTCAGGTTTGAATTGGACCACACTCTGACATTTTATCAAAGTATAAAATGTCTCAATAATAAATAAAAATAGAGGGCAGCTTTTTCCAAAGTAAGACATACATCTTCAATGAATACATAACAAAAGAGAAAGGAAGGAGTTAAAAGTGACATAATCAGGCTTAACTCATCAGCACTTAAATTTCTCTTAAAGCTGGTGAAAGGACTGGGGGGAAATCTTTGATGAAGAGGCTGAGGGAGCTGGGGGTGTTTAGCCTAGAGGAGAGGAGACTCGGAGAGGATCTTTCCCTCTATAACTACTTGAAAGGAAGTTGTAGACAGGTGAGGGTCAGGCTCTTCTCCCAGGCAACTAGCTACAGGATGAGAGGGCAGGGCCTGAAACTTCCACGGGAGGGTTAGATTGGATGTTAGGAAGCCCTTCCTCACAGAAAGGGTGCTCAGAGCCTGGAATGAACTGCCCAGGGCAGTGGGGGAGTCTGTGTCTGGAGGTGTTGAAGGACAGCCTGGCTGTGGCACTTCATGCCCTGGTCTAACTGATTGTGATGATGTCAGGTCATACCTCTGAGATTATCCAGCCCAGACTCTTTTCCAGCCTCAATAGTTCTGTGATTCTTCTATAGTCTTTTGGGTTTCTTATTTGCCCATAAGGCCAATTAAGAGCTTTGGTTTCATACACAGACTCAAATGAAGGACAGTTTGGAAGGAGAAGGTTGTTAGGAAAAAAGCAAAGTGAGGAAGTTGTTCCTGACTTGATCCATATTAGTTCTTCACAGGAATTGTTTTGGTGTCTCCTTAGAATGGGAGAGAGAAGGTGGGTAAAACCAAGTGGTGACGTTAGTCCTCTGCTTAATGAAGTACTTTTCTTCAAAGGTGTGGACAGAGAAAGCTAAAGGAGGAGCGGTTAGTGATTCAGCAGAATATAAAAAACGAAAGCGTCCCACAGCTGATGAAGACAAAGCAGAAAAGAACCAGGAGGAACAATCAGAGGACTCAAACCTATCCAAAAAACCCAAACCTGTAGATCAACCTACAAACGTCAGACTGTCAGCTTTTGCGTTCAAGCAAAGCTGACATGGTACCATCTCAGCGTCGGGTGTCTGAAAACATGAGGCAGCTCCACATTGAGAAATTTGCTACTGTGCTCCAAGAGGTCGAGCGAAGCGTGTCTTAGTCCAGATAGTCTTGTAGAAAGTATTTTGTTATCACTTCTTAAGGAAAAGGTTGAATATTTGAAGTTAAATACAGATTAGTCTTTCTAGGAAGGATAAAAAACTCTCCTGTGGTTTTAAAGATGCAAGATAACGTCTTCAGTGCTATTTCTGCTGCTGAAATGGGAGGGAGGAGTAGCCAGAGTAACACAGAGCTGGTGTCCTGCTGTCTTTTCAACATCTGTGGTTGTGGCAGGGAGAGAAAACAGGAGCAGAAGGCTTCACCTGTATAAGGAAGGTAAGTTCTGCAAGAAAGAGATCGTGCAGAGGTGCCTCCGTCATCTGTGCCTCAGCAGCATCCAGGAAGTGCTCAGGACATTAAAATGTCAGTATTGTTCTATGTGATGTTTGCTTTTAAAATAAAACTTCTCTGTTTTAAGGTGGTGGTTGGCTTTGCAGAACTCATAATCAAGCATCACAAGGCAGCTGCATTGACCTGCTCTGGAGAAAAGGCAGTATGGCTAGTAAATGCATCAGAGGGGATCTTGAGTACTGTGTGCAGTTCTGGAACCCTTGCTTCAAGGAGATTGAGGTACTGGAGCGGGTCTAGAGGAGCAACAAGCCTGGGGAAAGGACTAGAGGGACAGTCTTGCAAAGAGAGGCTGAGGGAGCTGGGGTTTAGCCTGGAGAAGAGGAGACTTGGGGGGAGCGGGGAGAACCTTATCACTCTCTATAACTACCTGCAGAGAAGTTGTAGTCAGGTGACGGTCAGGATCTTTTCCCAGGCAACTAGCCCCAGGACAAGAGGGCAGAGCTTGAAGCTGCCAGCAAAGGGTTAGGTTGAATGTTAGGAAGCCCTTCCTCACAGAAAAGGTGCTCAGAGCCTGGAATGAACTGCCCAGGGAGGTGCTGGACTCCTCGTGTCTAGAGGTGTCGAAGGACAACCCTTAGTGCCTTGGTCTAGCTTATTGTGGTGACATTAGGTCATGGGTCGAGCTGGATGAGCTCAGAGGGCTTTTCCAGCCTCGATGATTCTAAAACTCAGAAGTTTGCCTTTTTTTTTAAGGATAAGGTAAAATAATTAAACTTTTCAGTCTCATATGTAATGCTAGAAACTTAAAGCTTTTTGTTCCCCCTGGGTTTGCACATCCTTCCATTGTTTGCTTTATTCATTTTTCATTTTACATTGTAGCCATGCATCCCTGGTTGTGTCCAAGTCCCGGAGATCTGGAGCTCAGGAACAGGGTTTAGCAGTGGCCTTGGGACAGCTGGGTTAAGGGTTGGACTTGATGATCTTGAAGGTCTTCAATCTGAATGATTCTGTGATTTTTATGATGTTTAACATTGACAGTTACAGCTCTAACAGTCATTGATTCTGTGAAAGCCACTAAATCTTGTACTGAGGATGTAACAACAGGATGAGGGGTCATGGTTTGGAGCTGGAAAAGGGGAGACTGAGGCTGGACATGAGGAAAAAGTTCTTGACTCTGAGGGTGGAGGATCCCTGGAACAGGCTGCCTAGGGAGGTGCTGGAGGTCTCATCCCTGGAGCCATTCAGGGTCAGGCTGGATAGGGCTCTGGGCAACCTGGTCTACTGATTTATGGCCCTGCTTGTTGCAGGAGGGTTGAACTGGATGCCTTTTGTTGATCCCTTCCAACCCTGTGATTTTTGCAGTACTTTTAGTAATTGGTTTTGGTCATTTGGGAGGAAAACGGCTCCAGTTTTCTCCTCTTTGAACATGATGTCAACTGAAGATGGTAACTACAAGTATAAAAAGACCTGAAAACCCATTAAGTGCTTTTTTTCATCCACAGATCTTATGCATTGTTACACGTCTGGTTAATTTGACAGTGGACAAGTAATAATTAACCTGAGTAATAACTTGCTTTCAGTATTGACATAGTGCAATAAATTTAGGAGGGTAGTGGCCTTTTACAGTGATTTTTCTGCATTCTGTGGAAAGAAATGATTGTATTGGAGACTGACATTTATTTTTAGGCAGTAAAGTGCGTTTCCACATCTGGGCGTACCGGAGAAAAATGGAATTGCATTGGTAAGAAAAACATCCTGATGGAAAAATCACCATGGGCTTGGTGAACTGTGTAATGTTTTCTTTCTGCTAGGCTAGCTCGTTCCGATGATGAGTGGAGCATCGTGCCCACGGTGCTGCAGACGGTTGGGGTTGAGCAAAGGGAGTCTTTTTACAAATGTGTCGTCTGATTTCACGCTGAGCTGCCTCTCAGGTGCCCTTTCTTCTGCAGGTCTAAACTAATAAATTGTCACCCTCCACAGTAAGGAAGAGGTTTGAGTGACTCTTCAGGGCTCCTATATAAAGGCTGCATAACACTGCTTGAGCGAGATATAGAATCACAGAAACATAGGACAGTTTTGGCTCTAAGAGACCTTCATGATCATCAAGTTCAACCTTTTCCTAGCTCTATCATCACTCTGTACTTTGGGCTCATCACCCTGAACCCCATTGTGCTTCTGGGACTGTGTCTTATTCACCAAACTGAACTGTGTGGGCTGTGCTTTGCCTCAAACAACAGGCACAAATCCTTACAGTTCCTGTTCTACCATTCAGTGCAAACAGCTGGTCCCACAAAGCATCCAAAGTCCTTTTGGCTTCTCTAGGAGGGAGGAAGCATCCAAAGTAAACTTCCATGAGAGTTCGAGAGCTAGATGTTTGCAGTCGTGTAGCTCTGACCAAACACCAAAGGTCTGTTTAAAAGGCTCCTGGGTTGAGCGGATGGATTCATGGGACTCATGGGGCATGTTGGACATCGCTCTGTACATCCTGGGTTCCTGTTTGCTTTTCTCCTGGATTTATTTTGGTGGCATAGAATCGTAGTTTGGTGTGGATTGGGTTCAAAGCCAACCCCTGCCCTGAGCAGGGACATCCCCAACCACAGCAGGTTTCTCAGGCCTCAAGGTCCGAACTGACCTGGGAAACCGGCAACAGGGTTTCTCTCACTTCTCTGGTCAACCTGGGCCAGGGTCTCCCCACCCTCAGCAGCAACAATTTCTCCCTTCTCTCTCCCCTGACTCTGCCTCTTCCAGTTTAACCATCACCCCTTTTCATGGCACAACAGTCCCTGCTGAAACCTCTGTCCCTACCTGTTTTATCAGCCCCTTTAAGCCCTGAGAGGCCACACTAAGGTTTCCTGGAGCTTCTCTTTTCCACCTGAACCCCTCGAGCTCTCCCAGCCTGACCTCAGAACAGGGTTTCTGCCCTCACGGTATTTCTGTGGCCCTAATAAATGTCTGTGTGTTCTATTAGATCCAACATCTGCAGACTTGGGGTCACAGTCTGGATCTCGTTATGACCTGCACAGCTGGATAAAGGCAGGAAAACTGTTTCCAACAGCAGACTTGAAATTTCACATGGGAGCTGCATGACTCTGACGGTGACTGCAGTGATTTTTGATTACAACAGTTGCTGCTGTCACAGCAAAGAAATAAATGGACAGCAGGGCCTATTGAGGTCATGGAAGCAAGTGCCTGGCTGTGTTTGTTCAGAGAGGATCATCCCCCACCAGGCTGCTCTTACATTTCTTTCCATCAATGATGGGTTTTGCTCTATTACACAGCTCAGGGCAAAGCTATCCATCCACCTTCCATCACCTGGAGCTTTGCAGGGAGCTGCACTGAGCCATTCAGGAACGGGGTGCACTCATCCAGCAAAAGCTAAGGCTGACTTTCAGTTCAGCTGGAAATGAAATGCCAACCCAAAATTGAACTGAAAACACAGGATGGATACTCAAGCTTTAGCTGCCCTTCTGTACTGTCACCAGTCCTCTTCAAATCCCCGGAACACAGAATCACAGAGTGTTAGGGATTGGAAGGGAACTCAAAAGATCATCCAGTCCAGTCCCTCTGCCAGAGCAGTATCCCCTAGATCCAGTCGCACAGGAACAGGCCAGGCGGGTTTGAAATGCCTCCAGAGAAGGAGACACCACAACCCCACTGGGCAGCCCCTTCCGGGGCTCTGGCCCCCTCACTGGAAAGAAGTTTCTTCTTGTCTTTACGTGGAACCTCCTCTGTTCTAGCTGATACCCATTGCCCCTTGTCCTAGCATTGGGTGCTCCTGAGCAGAGCCTGGCTCCTTCCTCCTGACCCCTGCCCTCTCCATCTTGATCAACAGTCATGGGGTCACCCCTCAGGCTCCTCTTTTCCAAGCTCAAGAGACCCAGCTCCCTCTGCCTTTCCTCCACAGGGAGATGCTCCACTCCATCATCTTTGTAGCTCTATTGGGCTCTCTCAAGTAGTTCTGTGTCCCTGTGGAACTGAGGGGCCCAGAACTGGACACAAGATTCTAGATGCACCTTTGCTCTCTGTGTCCAAGTCCATTGTCCTCTTTGGCTTTGTTGCACCATTTGACTTTGCACCGATCCCTTTCTCCTGCACTTCTTGGGAAGGAGAGACTTTTCAGTGTATGAGAACGCAGGAGGTGCTGGTGGCTGCAAAAAAGAACATTGCTGAATCTTCCTGCCTGTGCAATTTGGTTCTGCTATCTCTGTTGCTCCGTATTTAACCCAAAGCTGCTCCTTGCTGCAAAGCTGTAGCCACTAAAGCTGAACAAAATTAGTCCCCGAATGATTGGTAGAGTCTAGCAGTTTCTCAGATGGTAGCCTCATCCAAGCTGGCCTTGAATCACCTCCAGGAAGGGGGCATCCACAACTGCTCCAGGCAATCAATTCCAGTGTCTCCTCACCTTTGCACTGAAGAACTTTGAAGATCTAGTCTAATCCTC
Organism: Upupa epops; assembly: GCA_013397515.1. Lineage (NCBI taxonomy): Eukaryota > Metazoa > Chordata > Aves > Bucerotiformes > Upupidae > Upupa > Upupa epops. The sequence continues at coordinate 701,367 of VZRI01008713.1, read as the reverse complement.
CTCTCCTTCAGTTCAAAAGCTTTTCCCCTTAGGAAAAGTCCCTCTCCAGGAATGCATCTCGGCTCCTTTCCAAAGGAAACAAGTGTGATGGTCATGCAGTGACTCAGCTTGGTGGTCCTGGCTGGTTAGTCCAGAGAGCAGCAGGCCTGGCTGCTTCTGACTGGCTGTGCTCAGCTGATGCTGCCATTGAGATTCAATAGCAATTTGTTTGCTTTAAGGCAGGGCAAACACAAACCCCAGCTCAGGCTGCGAGAAGAGCCACTTGATCTTGGACTCGATTGGACTCAAACAGCAGAGGAAATCTGCGGGAATAATTTCAGTCCACGTGTTGCCAGGAGACAATCCAGTCACACGATTATATTATTGATCCTGGGGTAGTAATGGTGAGAAGCAACCGAGGGGAGCAGTGTGGGGATACAGCTGCTCTTTCTGGCTGCCTGGCACGAGCCAAAAGTTGCTCGTGGTTTAGGAATTGGCTGGAGGGACCTGGAAAAGGTCCCGGCTGAGGTCAGGCATCTCCTGTTGGAAACAAGGTCCCCAGGAGCCTGGAGTCTTGTGCTATACAGCTGTTTCCATGCTTGAAAGAACTTACCTCCTACAGCCTGCCTGGGCCACCCCTCTGCAGCTTCCCAGATTTTGGGGAGTAAAGGCTGGAGCACTCCATCAGTGTGAGATCCTGAGCCCCTGCTCAGTGAAGGTGTGAAAGGAAAGCTGAGGCATCGCATACTGCTGCCTTCACTCCCAGCTTCAGCTTTAAAGGGCAAAACCTCACCAGAGAAAGTTAAAAAGCAGATCACAGCCACAGAAGATCTCTCAACCCTTTGGGACCTTCTGTCCTGACAGAGCAACAAACCCCCTCACATAAGAGATGAGGATTTTAGGAGCCTGTGATCAATTTTGCTTGTTATTCCTGGTAATAGAATTCAATTACTCATGATTCACTCTTTAAACTGACGCGCTGTGATTCCAGAGGCTGATAAATCCCGAGCTGTACGTCCGGGGTCTGGGTGAATGTCAGCAGGCCACGACGTCGCCATCCATCGCCGCCGCAGGCACAGCTATTATTTGAGGATCACATCCGTGTCACGTCGTGGCTCGATGTTAATAGCAGGATCGATCCACGTTGCTCTTCTCCTGCTTGAGCTGTTAATGATACACTGGATCAACACAGATGGTTTAAGATGGTGAAATTCATCATCTTGAACTTTAAGCTCTGAGCCCTGTCCTAAATGCTCTCATTTTATAGTCAACAGAGGACAAACTGGTGGCTTTTGTGCATGATTTACCTCAGCTTTGAGCAGCTGCCAGCACAGAAATTACCCTTGAAATCTCTTTTAAGTGGCTTCATCCCACCCAGGGAAGACTGCCCAGGTCTCTTCATCCTTAGTCAGCTTGGCATGGAGAGGATTCTTCCAAGCTCCTGCTCTTCAAACCAGGAGGAGCATCTCAAGCACGCAGGGAACGATGCTCCAGCCCTTGCCACTGCACTGCACTCAGTGCCACCAAACCCAGGAGAAAGCTCAGCTCACTAAAAGAGTAGCTGGAGCCTGAATCCTTCCAGTGGTTGGACTGGGCTTTCACTCTCCCTAAACCTTGCTGTAGATTTACAAATCATTCTAGCTGCAGCCTCAGGGGTGTTGATGCTCCCTGTTTTGTTGCTTTTAAAGACTGTCTCAGTCTTTGAACAGCATAAAGAACCCCCTAGCAGTCAGAGGGAACATGAAAGTGAAACAGAGCAGGTTCCTTCCAGGAAATTCAGTTTCCTACAACAACTTTGCAGGGTACTGTCTGCTGCTCCTCTCTTTCACTTTTATTTTTAATATATATAGAGAAATAACAAAGAACGATGTCTTTGGGGTGGCTGGATGGGATCATGGGGTGTAAGGAGTGGGGAATACCTAAGAAAATCTTATATAACCTCCTAAAAAACTAGAAGGCCAAGCATTAGTGACCCAGCCAGGGTGGGTTTGTGTTTTAGAGGGAGAGGACTTTGCCGTGGCCAGAAATCAGCCTGTGCCCTAACTCCTAACATCCCCTGACACTACTTACACCACCTCACCCTAATAATCCCATGTTTGCCAGTGCTGCCAGCACTGCCAGCATCAGCACCTCCAGAAAAAGGGGTTTCTGTGGCCACACTGGGCTCACACCAGTGAATAAGCTGCAAGCTGCCCTGCTCTCCCCATAAACAGGAGAAAAAATACAACCAGCTCCTACAGCCGCTGAGTTCAGCCCGTTACAAAGTCCAGGATGACTCCAGAGGGAGTCTTATCGTCTCTTCCAAGAAAATAAATGTAGCGGTGACTAGAGAGTGCTGAGATACTTAGATGCCCTTGACTAACCCTCTTTTCATACAGGTTATCAGGTCTCAGTAGCTTATGGTTCCTAAGAAATGCTCCCCAGCCCTTGGAACCCTGGCAGCTTGGTCTGGATCCAAGCGAAAGCAATGGTCCTTCTGTTATACCCTGTGGATAGATTTTGCATGTTCCTCGAGCTCATACGGAGGGTCTGGACATCTTCAGAGGGTCTGGACACCCTCGAGTTGGTGTGAGGTACCTCAGTGGGTGACTGGGGAGGAGGAGGGAGGGAATTCAGAGCTCCAAACCCTCTGCTACAGCAGTTTCTGTTCCTGATGGGAGCCCTGGGGCAACCAAACCGCAGTAAAGCTGAGCTGGCTACAGGCCAGCGCCAGCCCCTTCATTTCACCTGAGTCATCCTGACTCTTTCCTGGTAAAACCTGTGATCGGAAGCCCAATGATGAATGTGAAGTGTGTTCCTGGTTGGAGGGGTTTTTTTCCCCCCTTTTTTCCTTTCTCTTTTTCATTTGTCTTGGTTAAACTTAGCTCTTGTGCCCAGGAGCGGCCAGAGAAGAGCCAGTGAGTCACGTCCCACACTCCATCCCTCCAGCAGCACCTTCCCCTCCCTATCTCCCCAGCAATTTACCATTTCCTAGGCAAAATAAAAGGAGGGAGGGTCTGTCCCTGCTGCCTCATGGACTGATGGGGTGTGAGAAGTGGAGGCGTTTGCTGTGTCCCTTAGCATCTCAGCTGTTAATTTTGATGGCAATCCAGAAAATGTGAATTACCCTGCTGATGGTTGGGGTGTTGGGTGGTGGAACACACCCCCTATGATCTGCTGCTGAACCTTACAACTCAGGTTCTACTTTGTAAAATCTCAGAGTAGTTTCGCCTGGAGAAGAATTCCCAAAGCAGCCAACCCAGGCATTTATTTACCAGCATCTGAATCCTGGGGGACTAAAGGCTGCTCGTGGTGAAGATGGGCCCTGCTCCACCTGCCTTATGTGTTCCGAAAGCATTTGGAGGATGCTCACACCCGTGGTGGGTGTGACCCCTATGGAAACCCCAGATAAGTCATCTCATTCCCTGTAGGTGGTGAATTTCCAGAGCCACAGGTGGGAATATGAAAACATCAGAGCACAGGAGACCTGTAGATCTCGTAGGTTTGAAGGGACCAAAACCCATCTGTGGCTGAAGCTCTAGGGGTCATCATGATGGGATGTAAATCCACACCCAGGATCTTTATGGTGGGCACATGGCCTAAAGCACCCCAGACCAGTTACGACAGCATTCCAGCAGCACTGGGCTGCACCAGCATCTCCTTGGTGGGTAATGGACACTCTGTCCAAGTCTGGGAGGATGAAGAGCAAATGGAGAACAACATGAGGACCCACATCCCAGCAGGACTTTAATGGTAGTGGGACCCACATTTCAGCAGCACCTTCATTCCCTGTGGGACCCTCATCTCTATGGAACCTACATCCCAGCAGGACCCTCATCCCTATGGAACCCACTTCCTAGCAGGCAGGACCTTCATCCCTATGGAACCCACATCCCAGCAAGACCTCCATCCCTATGGACCCTACATCCCAGTGGGACCGTCATCCCTATAGAATCCACATCGCAGCAGATCCCTCATCTCTATGGAACTCACATCCCAGCAAGATCTTCATTCCTGTGGAACCTACATCCCGGTGGGACCCTCATCCCTATAGAATCCACAACGCAGCAGATCCCTCATCTCTATGGAACCCACAACCCAGCAGATCCCTCATCTCTATGGAACCCA
>VZRI01008713.1:674354-697121 GCA_013397515.1 Upupa epops | reverse complement strand
GACACAGCGGCTGATGACGTCACGGCGTAGCAGCCAATGGCAGCGGCGCGGGCGGTATAAAGCGGGCGGCGGGGTGGGGGTGCCCCCCAGGCTGAGGCGGCTGCGGGCGGGTGGGAGCGCTGTGGGGACCGATCGCCGGGTCGTTGGGACGGACTGAGGCCGCCTCTGTGCCACCCACCCCTCCCCCGAGCTGCCCGGGCCCCAGCGGGCCCCATGGAGGCGGCCCGGAGCTGTAATGGGTACGCGGGGCTGGACAAGCCCCCGTCGCATCAGCCCCCGGCCGCGCCGTCGGTGGGAGCCGAGAAGCCGCGGGGCACCCAAGGTGTCGCGGACAGCGCGGACGGGTGGCGGGGGGAGCGGCCCCGCAGCCAGGACAGCCCCGAGTTGAGCCTGCCCCGGCTGGCAGCCGCCTACACCAGTATCCTGCGGTCACTGGGAGAGGACCCCGGGCGGCAGGGGCTGCTCAAGACGCCCTGGAGGGCGGCCACGGCCATGCAGTTCTTCACCAAGGGCTACCAGGAGACCATCTCGGGTAGGGAGAGACCTCTCTGGGGATGGGATGGGATGGGATGGGATAGGAGGGAGGGCAGCTGTGCTGGTAACCGCCGTGGGATGGGTTTTTCTGCTTAAAGTGGGTTTTGCCTCTGCTCTACCCCCTCATGTCCAACCTGTCAGTAAGTTAGCCTGCACCTTGGCTTCTCTCTTCCCCTTCTTGCCTTCATTTCTTGTTTTTAAACTCTTTTATTGTAAAGTTCTTATTCTGTCAAACTTCTGTGCTTGTGGTTTGGGTGAGCAGAGCCAAGTGCGTTCACTTTCACTCTTCTGGTGTCAGCTGCTCCAGCTCTGCTCTAGAAGTTCCTGTATTGGACTGTCCTCCATCCCCAGCTGCATTGAGAAGGTGCAGAGGAGACTGCTGTTGCCCTCAGACGTTGGGTTGAGTTTTCTCAGGGAAGATTTCGTCCTGCTGATGCTTTGGTCAGGTGTGGCTTGTGAGGCTGGGAAAGAAACTTGAGGAGGCGAGGTCGATGAGATCCCTGCCCCATCTCAGTCTCCCAGCAGTGCATGCCGGTGACAAGAGGTGCCCCAGGTCCTGGGGTCGAGGAGATCCCTGCCCCAAGCGATTGTTTTCCCCACTTGATGCCTGTGGGCCCTCCTTAAAAGTAGAAGAGGAACAGGGTGGGATTTGCTGTTCTAACTAACCAGCAGTTCCAGAGCTGTCTGTCAATTCCAGTGCAGCGTAAATCCTACTTTAAGATACAGTTTTTATAGCCTTTTTCTTCTCGTGCTTTCCAGTAAGGACTGTACTAAGTACAAGCAGTAAACAAGGGCTGGAGAAGGCAGGGAATTTCCCCCTTTGCTCCCACTTGCAGTAAAAGGCAGGTTCCTGTTAGTGCAGAAGTGATGCAGGGACTATCAGTGAGGATCTCTCAATGTGAGTCAGTCAGGAAGGCACTGAGTGTCTCCTGTTCTCCAGAGTGCAGTTGAGTGAAGAGGCTGAACCTGGCTGTGTCAAGAATCCTTTAGCAGAGTGCTCTGTGCTTCAACTGGAAGGTTCAGCATTTAGTTTCTTTCTTGTTTCTCAACTGCTGACTTTCCAAAATCAGGTTCTGTATAGTTTCCACCATTAACTTGTTCATGGCCAACTCATGAGCAGTGCTGGGCCCTGGCTTCCCCCAGGATCAGCATTTCTCCTTGTTCTGTTTTGCTTCACCAAACTGAGAATACATTTCCTGCTTTAGGGACCTCATGTGTTTCTAGTGCTCTACAACTCAGAGGGTCTCTCTGTCATCCTGTTGGTCTCTAGCAGAAGGATTTTCAAGGATAGTTTCCCTGTATTGTGTTGAACTCTGCTGAGGTTGCTGCCCACCCCTGTCCTCTCTTCCTGCCCATTTTGAGTGCAGACCTGCACATGCCCTTAGGTTCTGTAACAGCCTTTTTCTGCTGGGTGTGCATTTAAGGGTAGGTGTTGTGTTGGAGGACATGGTTTAATGGTGATGATAGGGCTAGGAGAAGACTGGACTTGATGCTCTTAAAGATCTTTTCCAGCTGAAACTGCTCTGTGATTCTCTGGGACCTGAATATCTTGTCCCAGTCACAGACATTTCAAGCAGAGAAATTCTGGTCACCCACCATCTGAATATCCAGACCTAGGAGATCCCTTTTATAGCCACGAGGAGGAAGTGTCACTGTTAGGTGCTGCTCTCCTGGATTGCTTTTTCCTTTCTTAGGAAATAAAGTTGTGACATTAACATCCTTCCCTGGCACAGGAATCCTTTTATCTTCCAGCTGCTTGGAGGTGGGAATTGTGTCTTGCTCTTATCTTTGGACACCTCTGGGTGCAGTCAGGTTGCTGGAAGCTTTTGGCTGCTCAGAGAACAAAATATTCTTGACACATGGTTAAGTGTTCTGGACACTGCTTTCCTTTCTGGAACATCTTTCCTGGGTGTTGTTGCTTTGCTTCCGTGACACCTGATCATATTTGCACTTCCATATCTTAACGTCATGGTATTGTAGGGAAGGTGTAGAGCTCAGTTGTGTCCCTTCTCCCCATTCAGATTTAAGCTGATTCTGTCTTCCATCTTCTGCAGTGAGTACTTCCTAGCCTTTTTTTGGCAGTCCAAAGTAACAGTGGCCCAGCTTTACCCTGTATTCATCTTTGCTATCTGTGTTGTGCAGCTGGGCAGTGTTGTGCTTCAGAGCCATTAGTGGAGTTTACTTGTTTAATGTCTAAATCTGTCTCTTTCTGTTCTTTCTAGATGCTGTTTCTTTCTGTTATTAATCCAGGCTGTACTAAAGGCACTGACCTTTCTTTGATGAGATGTGTTCAAATGCACTGATCTCACTTCTGTAGTACTAGGCATCAGAGTAGCAAGAAAGTCTCCAGGGAATTTTGAGTCAAATCCTCCTGGGGATCAGATTTAAAAGCACCAGCAGGTCGCATCTCCCTGGACTCTCAATCCACTTGCTGTATTATTAAGGATGGCAGAGCAGACAGGGCAGCACTGTGGGTCCAGTTTTGGGCTTCTCACAGACAGAAGGACATTGAGAGGCTGGAGTGGATCCAGAAAAGGGCTACAGGGCTGGGGAAGGGGCTGGAGAACCAGCACTCTGATGAGCAGCTGAGGAAGCTGAGAGGGTTGAACTGGAGAGAAGGAGGCTCTAGGGAGATACTCCACACTCCCTACTGTTCTCCTCACTCTCCACAACCCCCTGAAATTCAGGAGGCTGGAGCCAGGTGGGGATTGGTCTCTTCTCCCAAGCAATAGGATGAGAGGAAACAGCCTCAACTTGTTCCAGGAGAGGTTCAGGTTGGTCCTGAGGAACAATGTCTTCCCTGACAGGGTTCCCCAGGCCTGACCTAGGCTGCCCAGGGCAGTGGTGGAGTCCCCGTGTCTGGAGGGATTTAAAAGGCATGGAGGGCTGATGCTTGGGGAAGTGTCTTGGCTCTGCTGGAGGAGTGGTTAGACTTCATCTTGAAGGTTTCTTCCAACCAAAACAGTTCTGTGATTCTAGGATACTTTTCACTTGTACAGAACTGCTGCGGGAGCATCCAAGAACATCTTCCAGGGTCAGGTCTATCAACTCTGTATTTGAGTGAATTACATGTATAAACAGTAACCTGTCCTCAGTTACTAAAGGTGAGTGGGACTCTTGACAGCCAGTTGCCTTTAGCTTTCTTCTAGTTGCTTCAGGCAGTTGCCTGCCACACGAAGCTAAACTTTGAGATCTCTCCCTCCTCTTACAAAGGGCTTAATGTGACACTCGGAGGTGCTGCCTGGGACTCTGTATGGAAATCCTACAGAGCACAAGTGTGTTAACACACAGCAAAGGAGTGACTACATGGAAACACAAGACAGCAGACAGTACTAACTTGTAACCAAAGCTGAAGACCTTTTGGAATCAATCTTGCTGAGAGGAGCTAACTGTTCAGTCACTGAAACAGTGTCACAGTGTCAGTGATGCTCTCTCAAGAGGTCAGTAAAGGATTGTGCTGATTGTGTGTGGCAGTAGGAAGCATGAGATACAAAGCTGAACACGCTACTGGTGTCTGTAGTAGGAAGGCAACTTGTTTTCACCCTCTGTGAACTCTCTGAGCAAACCAGCGTGTTCACTAACCAGTATCCCTCTGGTAACGGTGTGTAGCATTTACTTTAAAGCCAGTAACAAGGTGGGTGTCATAAAGGAGATTAACACTGCTGAACTCTGTGTGTGGCTTTTCCTCTCTCCTTTATGTGCTTTTCCTTGAATCATAGGGTTGTCAGAGCTGGAAAGGGACCTCTAGAGATCATCTATTCCAACCCCTTGGTGAGAAGGCTGAAAACACCCCCTCAACTTTAATACTCTTCATCTTTCCCTCTGTGTGGATTTGGTATTTTGAAAGATGACAGTAATGCTGTAAGCTCATAAATTTTTCCAAGCCTACTCGGTTTGCTGCGGATGAAAGACGCTAGGCATTGCGATGTGAAAAGGGGCAGGCAGTGCCTTAAACAAACAGGGCTGTTTGATCAGCAGCTCTGCCCTTTGCTAAGAGCTGGGCGAGTTACTTCATTCTTTCTGGGAAACGAGGTACTGCTGGTTCTCTTGCTTTGCATAGATCAGTCCAAGTGATTAATAACCTAAACAGCCGTGTTGTTGAGGTGTGGCCATGACACGAGCATACAATGCCTTGCACTCTGGTTTTTGGCTCTCAAGAGTTACTCAAGGAGACAGTTGGTGTGTATGGGGAATCGTTCTGACACTGATACGCTTTGCTGTGTAAACCATGATCCCCTGTGCTATATTCTTTTATTACTGGTCCCAAATCCTGTTATTTTTAGTTCTTCTTCACTTCTAATTTCCTGCAGCACCCTAAACTACACGAACACATTTTCAGCCAAACATAGAACAAACAACTTACTATTTTCTTGTGCTTTCACAGGACAAACTAACACTCTCAAACAGCACTCAGGTGTTGTTGAGCCACAAAGCAGCAAAACACTGGCAACCATCAACCAAACTAAATCAAATGAGAACACTTCAACCACCCAACCAAACCAACCCCCTCCCTAAGTCCCTGTAGCTTACACCCGCAATGCAGGGTGCTGATGATGCCAGGACAGCCCAAGTCAGATGTTCTCAGGGACAGAACCTCACAGCTGGTTCTTACCAAGCATACCCATGATGAGCTGGAAATGGGGGTGGAGAGCACCCCCAGTCTGTTTGCAGATGACACCAAATTGTGTGGAAGTACTAATGTGCTTGAGGGTAGGAAGGCTCTCCAGAGGGACTGGGACAGGTTGGATCAAGGAGACAAGGCCAGTTGTCTGAGAAGGCCAGGTGCTGGGTCCTGCATCTCAGTCACAATGACCCTAGGCACTGCTACAGACTGGGGGATGACGGGCTTGAAAGCTGCCCAGTAGAACAGGACCTGGGGGTGATAGGAGACAGCAGGCTTCATAGGAGCCAGCAGGGTGTCCAGGTGGCCAAGAAGGCCAACAGGATCCTGGCCTGGATCAGAAATAGCATGGTCAGCAGGAGAAAGGAAGTTCTCATGCCGTTGGACTCAGCCTTTGTGAGGCCTCCTCTCAGCGCTGAGTTCAGTTGTGCACCTCTCATTCTAGGAAAGACAGGAAGATGCTGTAACAGGTCCAGAGCAGGGCCACCAAGCTCATGAGTGGCTTGGAGAACCAGTCATCTGAGGAGAGGCTGAGGGAACTAGGCAGCTGTAGTTTGGAGAAGAGGAGGCTGAGGGGGGTCGTCCTGAAGGGAGGTTGTGGAGGGGTGGCTGTTGGCCTCTTCTCCTTGGTGCCTGCTGACAGAAGCAGGGGCACTGCTCTGCAGTTGAGGCAGGGGAGGGTTAGATTGGATCTCGGGGAGAAATTCTTTGCAGATGGAGTGGTTGGGTACTGGCAGGGCCTTCCGTGGAGTCCCCATCCCTCGAGGAGTTGAACTGTGTAGCCATGGTGCTTTACACCCTGCTCGAGTGGCAGCATGGAAGAGGTCAGTTTGTATTTGTCAGTGTCTTAGGTACTGAGGTTTTTTGTTGGTGTGGGGATGGTTGGACTCAGGGATCCAGGAGGTCCTTTCCAACCAGGGTTATTCTAGGATTCTGATTACCATGCCACAGTGTAAATGCCCTTGTCTTCCTTACCAAGACAGGAGTGTGCATCAGGCACACTGAAGTAGCTAAAGACTCCTTGCTTACACAATATATGAGCATTGTATGCATTCTTGTAAACCAGAGGGGGTGGGAGAGGCAGGGTTGTTCCCAGTAACATTCTTGGGCTTCTCTTTCCTCTGTCTGCTCCCACCTGAGTGATGCAGTGGAACTTCTGGTGGGAACTAGAAAGAAAAGGAGGCTGAGAGGAGACCTTGTTGTCTGCAACTACCTGAAATGAGGATGGAGAGTAGTTTCTTCTCCCAAGAAGCAAGAGACAGGACAGGAGGAAATGGCCTCAAGCTGCCCCAGAGGAAGTTGAGGTTGGCCCTGAGGAGAAACTTGTCCCTGGAAAGAGTCCTCAGGCCTTGGCACAGGCTGCCCAGGGAGGGGTTTGAATTGCCATCCCTGGCTGTGTTTCTCAATCAGGGAGATCTGGAGCTCAGGGACAGGGTTTAGCAGTGGCCTTGGGACAACTGGGTTGGTGGGTGATGATCTTTAAAGGTCTTTTTCTACCTAAATAATTCTCTGACTGTAGAATGATTCCAGGATGATAGCCCCTGCCTGTTAATGCTCTGGTGACACCAAGCTTGTTTTGAGTTTTGTCAGGAATTTCTTAAATGTTTTAACCCCTTGAGTCTCAACTATTTCACGTGTTTAAAAATCTCCCTGTTGCATTTCTGAAGAGTTGTTTAATTTTCTCAGATTTTTCCTTAGCTTCAGAAAGAAGTGTTGATGAAGGGCCTGTCGACACCTTCTGTGACACCAGACATGAAAAGGGTTATTGAAATCCTGATAATTCTAATGAGCTTCCTCATAACTCTCCCTCAGATTAATAAACTTCCTGCCAGAGGACAACTTCTAGAACCTAATCTTGGCTTCATCTGGGAGTCTGCAATAACCAATCTCTTACAAAGACACCAGAGTCCCACTGCGATGGGGAATGTATAGGAAAACAAGCAAATCTGGAACAGCAATGGCCAGAGTTAGTTGAAGAGCAGTAAAGTTTTGCCTCCACCTTCTGCCTTTGTGAAATGCGATCACACATCTGGTTCAGCTCTCCTCTGGTCACTGAGGAATTATCCTTGCTTCTGGAGCTAAATGTTCCTGCCTGGAGTGTCTGGTTCTAGGCCCTCAACATGGTGAAATCTGAACTGTTAGTCATAAACTTGTAAATTCTTTTGTGGCTGAGCTTCCTCTGGTTCCTGTTAGGAAGGTGGGTAATAGCCAGGAAGCCACATAGTGCTCCGTTATTCTTCTCTTCAGCTTTTGAACTCTGTTGCACACTTAGAAATGTGGCATCTGAAGCTGGATCTCTTTTTCTGGAGGTCTCCAAAACTACTTGGAGCAAACAGGCTTTCTTAGCATCCTAAAGTTCTGGTGTAACACTCTTCCTGGGAGAGGAGAAGGTGTCTGAGCTCAGCCTGTAGTCTGTTTGAACTACTGGACATTGATTCTGGTGTGACTTGCCTGACCACCCTCACAGGACACATCCCTTGGCATCACCTCACTACTACAGTGGCCTCAGCTGCCTGCCTGGGCTTCTGGGTCACCAAGGAGAGCCCAGGGGCTGTGCGTGAGGACACTCTGGAGCTGCATAAGGGCTATCAGGAGAACCTTGTGCCTTACATCCCTGTCAGGATCAGGGAATCTGCAGCTGCCTTCATCCTGTTGGTGCTGAGCAATTCTCAGTCTGACTCCTCTAAAGCAGAGCCAAGAGGCAACTAAACACCACAGGGAAGTCTTTTAACTCAAAGTGAGAGCAACCTGCATCACTTCACTCTCCTGTCTCCCAGGCACAGTAAAACCCGGGGACATCTGAAGTGCTGTGCAGCTGAGGCAGAGCCACTCTGCGGAGCGCTGCCATCCTTCATTGCCTTCACTGACAGAGCCAGCTGCCGGGTGGGCTCCAGCTGCGTCGGTTGCCAGAGGTGCTTTTGCTTTCCTGAGCCACATTAAAGCCATGCAAATAGTTTCTATAGCAACAGGTCTCCTTGCTTCGCTCTGACGCAAAATCCTGAAAGGTCTTTCTCATTCTGTCTTCATCCACTTCTGATTTCCTTTTTTTTTTTGCATTTTATTAACTTTTTTTGAAGATAAAGTGGCTAAAATGAGCCCTGCTCTGTTTCAGGAGTTAACTCACAGCGGAGGGAGGGGGCTGTTTGGTTTTAAGAGCCCACTGAAGTTTCTCCACTGAACTCTGAGCTAAAGGAAAAATCAGCTGCAGGGTGCCCAGACTGCACATAAACGGTTCCATTCCTCCCAGCCGTATGTTTTAATTTGAATCTTAGCTTTTTATTACCGTGATGGGCTCAGGCTTAGAGACTTAAGCAGTGAATTCCCTTTTCGGGGCTGGTGGAGGATGAAAATAGTGCTATGTGCAGTCTCCTTTGGCTTATAGACAGGGCTTGGGGCAGCACTCAAGCACAGCTATGGCTAATAAAAGCAGCGTGAGGAGGGGTATGAAATGGTCTCTTGGACTCTCAGGCTGTGAATATGTCCATCTTCTTGCTAGCAGAGGAGTACCTACTTTTGTCCTACTGAATGAATCACCACCTCTGGATGGATTTCAAACTCTTGTGGAGCTTAGGGACAGGGTTTAGCAGTGGCTTTGGGACAGCTGGGTAGTTAAGAGGTTGGACTTGATCTTCAAGGTCTCTTCCAATCTAAACAAACCTACAGTTCTGTGATTGAGAGGAAGGATTTCTGTTTTGGATTAAGGTGCAGTAGCGTGTCGAGGATGAGCCCATCTGAGCTTTGGGTGTTCTGGGAACGACACTAGCCTTGTTTATTTACTTCTATCCCTCATAAAAACCCTGTCGATTTCTGGGCTTTACTTTGAAGATCCTGGTGCCACAGGGGATGGATGAAAAGAGAGGAAGGGATGGGAAAGATGCAGTGCTTTAGAAGGGCAGGTGAGTGTTTCAGAGCTGAGGGACACAGCCATGTTGTTGTACATCAACAACAGGCCTGGGGAGGGATAATGTGGCTTTTAGATCTTGTCCTCCAAGGCAAGAACAAACATTTTGGGGCTTCCAAACGAGGAAACTGAAATCAAACCGGTGAAGCTGGTCAATCTGTTTGTGCTTCTGTCTTTTCAGTGCTGAGGTTCTCCAGAGCACATGCTGCAGGGTGCAGGCTCAGCTCGTCCGGGCACTGTTTGATGCTGTCGTGTATCGAATGGCTAAAATAACCCCCCAGTTAGACAAAATGGCATCACCTCCCAGCACAAAGCCTTTGAGTCTCTCCTGTGTAATTACTGAAAATGAGGGCTGTGGTGGGATACAGCACGGTGTCTCATCACAGCTACTCTTTCCTGACTCCTCTTCTAGAAGAGTTCTTGTTCTTTTGTCAACACAAGTCTGGCGTTTCAAAGACAAGCTTCAAGCTCTGCTGATTTCCAGGAGAACAGGCATGTGAAGTGTGAGCAGGAGGGACCAGGGCAGGATAGAGGTGCTGGGCTCTCTTGACTCGGGTAGCAACCTTCAGTCTCATGTTTTGTTTTCCCTATATCTGTCTGGATTATTGGTGAAGGATGTGGAGAACAAACATTATGAAGAGTGGCTGAGGGAGCTAGGACTGGTTAGGCTGAAGAGAAGGCATGGGAGGGACCTTATTATCTACACTTCCTGAAAGGAAGGTGCAGAGAGGTGGGTGTTGGTCCCTTCTCCCAAGGAACAAGGGACAGGAGCAGAGGAAATGGCCTCAGGCTGCCCCAGGGGAAGGTGAGGTTGACCCTGAGGAGAACCTTCTCCCTGGAAAGGATCCTCAGGCCTTGGCACAGGCTGCCCAGGGAGGGGGTTGAATCACCACCCCTGGCCGTGTTTCCCAGTCATGGAGATCTGGAGCTTAGGGAGAGGGATTAGGGGTGGCCTTGGGACAATTGGGTTAATGGTTGGACTTGATGAACTTGGAGGTCTTCTCCAACCTAAATGACACTCTGATCTGCTCCTTGTGATCCATGGACCTGTTTGCTCACACCTCTAAACCGCCTTTATCTGTGAGGAGCTATTGCCCAAGCTGCTATGCTTCTAGTCTGCGGCATCAGGACATCAGCAGGAGGGATGGATGACCTTTGTGTTCCTGTTTGGTTGCCTTAGCTGTGAGAAGGGTGAATTTTGTTCCAGAATTTGCCAGTATGGTAACACACAGGCCACCTAATCTTCTTCCTTCCCCTTCCAACCTGAACCATTCTATGACTCTATGAAACAACTGATCTCCATCTCTAGCATTCCAGTATCAGAGTAAAAGTTCCTTATCTACAGCTTGTAAGGAGCTTCTAATACTTTTTAGACATCAATTTATAATTTTATACCTGAATGTATGGGTTTACACCCATGTGTGGTACCTCTCAGCTCAAGCATCTTCTGTTGTAGCTTTGGCCTTACTCTTTATCACTCATTGCCACAACCCTTGATGAAAAGGGTCTGGTTTTGATGATCCTGGGTAGTCTGTGAGTGTTTTGATGTAAATCCCTATCTATCATCAAGCTCTGGCTCCTGCCAAGGCTGGTGTGAGCCGAGCTGGTGGTCTAATAACAGCAGCAGAGACCCTGGAGATGCTTTATGGATCCGTTTGGATTTTGTTTTAATAATGCTGGGCGTAGCAGCTGGATTTGTGAAGCCACTGTTTGCCTTTCTGCTGAGGAAATGCCATGTCTGCAGGGTGCTGCAGGTGGGAGATCAGAACTCAGACAGCTATTCTGTCCCCTTCCCTCTCCTCTGAGCATCCCCTGCTCCAGACTGTGGCTGTTCCGGCTGAATTCGTAGTTCCATAACATTGTGGTGCTTCCCATGCAATCAGAACCCTCTCCAGCAATGTTTGGTGTAAATTAGCCTCTAGAACTTGAATAACAAACCCTTGTGCCTTTTGAGTTGTTTCCCGGCCTCTTGTGTACCCCCCCCGCTCCTGTTGTCTGACCCCATCAGCAGCTGCCTGGGGTTCAGCGTCACTGTCCTGCAGGTTAGCAGCCCCTCTTAGGAAAGCACGGGCGTCGCAGGCAGAACATCTTGTGCCCAGTTTCCAGGGTTACCTGTGCAGAGCTGATAGCAGACAGGAAATTAAAATGCTCCACGCTGACGCTACGTTATCGACAGCAGATGGTGGCCATTAGGTGTACGTGCGTGGCGGGGGAAGGCTGAGAGGAGAATGGAGCAGACACCTCTATTAGATTTGTGTAATCGCTGCTGCAGGTGCTGAGCTCCACCAGAGATGAAGCAGGACAGCCCCTGAGGGCTCTGGTTCCCCTTCTGGCCATGGTGTCTGTCTCTGGTTCCTGAAAGTAACTTCATGTAGTGAGTGTGGCTGCAAAAGAACTTGTTTGTAGAGTTCCTTGTTCTGAGAATCAGCCCTTCTATACAGCTTGTTCTCACTTGCAGTTCTCTCTCCATTCTTTCTATACAGCTTTTCTCTCGTGTTCTCCGTCTTAACCTGGGGCTGATCTACTTTTAGCCTCTCCAAGTGTGGTCCAGCTGCCCCCAAGCTTTGTAGAAACTGTTTCATCTGAAGAAAAGGCTGAGGGGAGACCTTGTTGCTGTCTACAAGAACCTGAAAGGAGGGTGGAGAGAGATGGGAGTTGGTCTCTTCTCACAATGCACAGGACCAGAGGAAATGGCCTCAGGCTGCCCTGAGGAGCCCTGAGGAGAAACTTCTCCCTGGAAAGGGTCCTCAGGCCTTGGCACAGGCTGCCCAGGGTGGGGGTTGAATTGCCACCCCTGGCCTAGTCATGGAGATCAAGCTCAGGGACAGGGTTTAGCAGTGGCCTTAGGACAGTTGGATTGAGAGTTGGACTTTATGATTTCCAGCCCACAATCTGCTATGTCAGAATTGCTTGGAGACTGCTAAATTTAGAAAATCTACTTGTGGCTGCATTCTGCTCCTCTCTGAAACCAGCGAAGTATCAGCTGAGCTCTCCCTTCTATCTTTGTAGCTTTCTCCACCTTCATTCTCTCAGGTGGAGTTTGTGTCTATGTGTCTGCTTTCAGTTCATGACAGCAAATCTCCCTTGGAGTGGGCATAGATCTCTCCATCTTCTGTTTGTGTGCAGACAGCTGCTGGCTGGTGTGCTTCAAGATGAAATAAGTCTCTTCTAAGTGTCTTATTTGTGTGTAAAACCTCCTTGAGGATAGTGATGCTGGTGCTCCAGTGTTTGAAGAAGCTGCTGTGATGGTTTGGCTTTTCTTAGACCTCAGGTCCAGCTTTACTACTGCCACTAGTGAAAGTGCTGAGGGAAAGCAGGACTCAATCAGCTGTAGCCTTAGTTGCTCTTAAGATGAGAGTAATTCTGCAAAGCCTAGACTCATTCTAACCTGATCTCGAGCTGTGATTTAAATAAACCACTGCAGGCTGACTTGTGGTGAAGCACATAGATAGTCTGACGTAGCTCTGTGGAAGCTGTGTGATCCTGTGCACATCTACTCGTGATGTTACTCCTTACCTCCCATCCCTTAACCCTAATATCTGTACTTCTGAGAGCACTGTGCTCTTGCAGTGGCTGGAAGAACCTCCCACGCTTGTACATCAGTTTGTTCTAACGTGAACGTTTGATTTCAGATGTTCTGAACGACGCCATCTTCGACGAAGATCACGATGAGATGGTAATTGTGAAGGACATAGACATGTTCTCCTTGTGTGAGCATCACCTCGTTCCCTTTGTTGGAAAGGTAACTCTTCCTGACAAACCAGAAGTGGGGATACCCTGATAAAAGACCTGAAGTCCATAGAAAACTCTTTGCAGCTGGAACTACCA
This sequence comes from Upupa epops, assembly GCA_013397515.1. Taxonomy (NCBI): domain Eukaryota; kingdom Metazoa; phylum Chordata; class Aves; order Bucerotiformes; family Upupidae; genus Upupa; species Upupa epops. The sequence goes on along the minus strand of VZRI01008713.1, from coordinate 684,237 downwards.
AGCTGTTAGAGCTCTAAGTATTTACTGCTTATGGCTATGATTCTGGGAGTTAATCCTCAGAATACAAATAGGGAAGACCTCCTTAATGTGAGTTTTATTTGGATTTAAGCTCTTAAAATACAAAGCTCAACCTTTGCTGGTCTAAGTAATCTAATGGTTTCTGACATTTCATATCAAAGCTCTTCTTCATGAAGCAGCAGCAAGCCTTGAGGGCAGTCATCTTGATATTAAACCAGCTCACCCTGCACGCTGGCTCTGTCACGGATTGAGCTTCTGGCTCGGAGCTATCTAGTGCACATTTATCTCAGGGATCCTTCATGAGTAGAACAACCTTCTGATTAGAAGCCCTGTCTTAAATGAGCAAGTCCAGTCAGGGAGAGGATGGTCTAAATCAGCTAGGAGGAGGTTGATTAGGTTGGGGCTCCCGTATGAGGAGGGGTTGATGTTGAAATTGTGATGCCAGTGACTTAAGTTGCTTTTTACCTTGAGAATTTAAACATGATGAAGAGTTCAGAGTGAGTGCTCCCTTCTGCAGATCTCAGCTCTTCCCTTCTCTGTCAGCACAAAGGGATGGAGTTCACTCCGATCCATCTATTCTACCCCTAAGTACTTGCAGGCTGGAGAGCAGCAAGTGCTTTTGCTGTCTCAAATCCAATCAGTACCTCATAAATTCAGAGTAAACTCCCCAAAATAAACTACCTGACCAGAAAGCAGCCGTTTATTTAGTTGAGCCAACTCAAATCCATCTGCTTTCTTTTTTTCACTGTATTTTTTTTAGTGGGAAAACAAGACCATTTCTTTCTCTGCCCAGACTTTCTATTTTGCTCATTACTCTTGGTCACAAGAGTCTTCTCTTTGTGACTCCTGTGGCAATATTTGTGTTCTCTTTACATCTAGCTGTTTAGCCTGTATGATTTGGAGGAGTCTTCCCAGAAACACTGAGCAGGTCCCGCTCCTGTAGTGGTCTGAATGACTCTGTGTATCCTCAGACTACCCCTTCTCCTGTTGTGTTCATCCAACAGGCTGCAAATATGAGCCAGAGGGTCTCATAGTTGCTGTTTACCTTACATGAAAGGAAGAAACCCACAGGGATACTCTGTGGGGAACAGGATTCAGTGCTTATTTCCATCTCTGGTGAGAGGTCTGGAAAACAGTCCCTATGAGGGGAGCGGCTGAGGGAACTAGGGCTGTTTAGAGAAAAGGGGAGACCTTATAGCTCTCTACAACTACCTGAAAGGAGATTGTAGTGAGGCTGGTGCTGGTCTCTCCTCCCAAATTCCTAATGCTAGGGTGAAGGGAAATGGCCTCAGGCTGCATCAGGGGAGGGTTAGATGGGATTTTAGGAAGACGTTCTCTGAGAGAGTGGTTGGGCACTGAATCAGGCTGCCCATGAAGGTGGTGGAGTCCCCGTCCCTGGAGGGGTTTGAAAAACAAGTAGCTAGAGCCCTTGAGGCTGTGGCTTAGGGGTTGGGGAGCTGTTGGGATGAGGGCTGGACTTGGTGATCCTGGAGGTCCTTTCCAACCATGAGGATTCTGTGATCTCATGTTGAGTCATTTCAGGCTGATTTACCTGTAAGAAGTGATAGGAATGAGCAAATTAGCCAGATAATTAGGTGCTCTGTGGTGCCTCTAATCCATACAGGATTCTGAGGTGTGGCCTCTAGGTGAATCATAGAATCATCAGCGATTGGAAGGGACCTCGAAAGATCATCTAGTCCAATCCCTTGCCACAGCAGGATGCCCTGACCAGGTCCAGATGGGTTTAAAACGCCTCCAGAAAAGGAGACTCCACAAACCCCTCAGGCAGCCTCCTGCAGCCCCCCATCTCCCTCCTGGGGAAGAAGCTATAGAATCAGTCAGGGTTGGAAGGGACCACAGGATCATCCAGTTCCAACCCCCCTGCTGTGGGCAGGGACATGAAGGGCTAAAGCACAATCCTACACCGATTCCCCTACTGTATCTTGGCTGATTTTTCAAGTGCAGTGCCTCAGACTCTGGTCTATAATCTGTTATCTCTGCAAACTCAACTCAGCAGCCTGTGCTGCTTGCTGACAACAAGATGCTAAATGCCTTTGTATGTGAGTACTTTCCTCCTCAAGGACTGATGTACTCGGTACCACTGCGTGTTCAGTGTGGATGTTCAGTTAATCCGTGTTCCAGCAGGACAGACAGTGATTCAATCACACAGTGCTCCGTGGTGCTACCCAGGCAGAAAATCAAACAGTCTGCAAGCACAGCCCGATTTTGGTGGCTAAAGAGCTTCTTCCCATCAGAACCTCTGCGGGAAGCAAAGTTCAGTCCCTCTCCCTCCCGCTCCAGTTTAGGTTTTGGAAGAAAATAGTGCTTTAGAGCAACATTCTGAGCTGATAAAGAATGCAGCAGTGCTCTGTAGCTGCTCCTGAGACTTGGAACTCTTGGAGTTAGGATTTTTCTTCCCCTTTGAAAACTACACGAGGACACTGACCTCATCAGGCATTTAGAGTCTCCGTTAGCCCCACAATTTTTCAGCCTTGCATAGTGGCATGTTCCTCCCTCACGCAGCTTCTGGACTGTTAGAGTTCATTGTGGGAGCACAAGCACCTCTCATTCTCTACACATGAGTTTCACAAGTGTTTGAAAGCTCTTGATGCTGCTGATGGTTTGTTCTCCTGTGCCTAGGTACACATCGGCTACCTTCCAAACAAGCAAGTGCTCGGTCTCAGCAAGCTCGCTAGGTGAGTGTTCACGTAAGGAAAGTGATGCTACTTTGTAAAAAGGATTCCAGGCTGTGCTAATCTTCCTGATCTGGGTTCCCTCTAAAGCTCAGCCCACTTTGTCTCCTGGATTTGGGTTCAGCTCAATCCTCAGCATTAGGGATTTTTCTGTGCAGAGGACAGCTAAGTGGTCGAGCTGTGCATTAGTTAATGACACCAGCAGGCTGGAGCAGAGCGGCAGTGCTTATGAACGCTCCTCCAAAGCACTGGGGGGGTCTGCAGAAACAAGAACGACAAAGAATTTGGCCAGGAGGGACAGAAAACCCCTGTGTGAATCTCTAGTTATTTACTATCATTGTGAATAAATAGTGATGGATAAGAACAACAATCCACAACTTCCAAACTGAGAAGGAACGCAGTTCTGTGGGTAAAAACTGAATCCAAAGCTTTCATCTGCGGGCTGACTCTCCAGATCTAGTTGGTATCTCTTTCTGCAAGAGTGCCACAGGGGTAGATCTTGTAGATAAGCTTCAGCCTAAGAAACAAAGTGATTATGGTGCACTTGAGAAATTGATCCCTCGTGTAAAAGAGCTTTCTTTTCTCCTCAGGAAGTGCCCTTGCATCACTTGTAACGCTGAGTCTTGTTATAGAGCAACACTTTAGTTCTGTTGAGAAATAGGATGGTGGATGCTCTCAGTAAACAGGTTATTTGGGGTCAGAGCTGAGGGACCTCTAGAGAAATAGATCTGAAAGTCTGGCTGCAGTTCAGAAGGGATCACATAGGTATTGCTACTACTTCTCCTGCTGTTCATCTTGCTGTAGTTCCAGTAATACTGATGAGAATAAGCCCTGCAAGTCTCTGTCTGCTGGGCTTTCTGAGTGGGTGAAAAGTGTGTAGGATGTGATGCTACAATGCTCTCAAGTCAATTGTTGATTCTGAGCTCTGCTGGCACAAGGATAAATTTGGCTTGGAAGTACTCTTGGAGGCCACCTCACTGGTATCAGGAGGTCACTGATAGGAGTGAACATGAGTTAAAAGGTTGAAACAAGCACTTGAGCACGGAGGGGTTTCCCCTGTGTGTTTTCAGTGGTTCTACCCCACTGCCTGAGCTGTAAGATGAGGTTCTGAGCTGCTGGGTGAAAGACTTTGCCTTCAGCAGCAGGTTCACATTGGAAACATGCCACAGCTGCTGTCTGCATGCTCTAGTTTGAATTACAGATGGAAAAAGAATCTCAAAACCATCGTTTTGATTCTTAATGTGAGTGGCAACACGATGCCAGCAGTGGATGATTTTCCTACTGTTGATTTTTTTTAATTACTTTTTAATTATTGCTACTAATAACAGGCATGGTTAGTAGATTCAGAGAGGGTCTCCTTCCCCTCTCTTCTGCCCTGGTAAGAGCCTGTCTGGAATCTTGTGTCCAGTTCTAGGCTCTTCAGTTCCAGAAAGACATAGAACTGCTTGACAGAGTCCAGCACAGAGCCACAGAGTTGGTGGAGTGGAGCATCTCCCTGCTGAGGAAAGGCTGAGGGAGCTGGGAGCTTGGAAAAAAAGAGCCTGAGGGGTGACCCCATGACTGTTGATCAATATGGAAAGGGCAGGGGTCAGGAGGAAGGATTCAGGCTCTCCTCAGGGGCACCCAGTGATAGGATAAGGGGCAACAGGTGTCAGCTGGAATAGACTAGGTTCCCATAAAGATGGGAAGCAGCTTCATCCTAGTGAGGGTGCCAGAGCCCTGGAAGGGGCTGCCCAGGGGGTTTGTGGAGTGTCCTTCTCTGGAGATGTTTCAAATTCAAGTACAAGTCCCATAAACTGCGGTAATGAAAAGACACGGTTCTTGTATAACAGAACATCCCCAGTCCTCACTTGCTTTTGAGTTCTTACCATGAGTGGGGCCAAGAGTGCTTCCCTTCCATGCCCTATATAATGCAACCAGTGTTCAAACAAAGATTTGTGAGGCTGTGGCACTGTGGGGCTAATCTTTTGTAATAGGATTAGTTGCATGTGGCCAGTTTCTCTGGTAGTGAATGACGTGCATTCAGTAAACAAACATCTCTCTTTGGATTTTAAAAGCTCAGGCTTGAAAAAGCTGATGCAAATAAATCGGTCTCACATCAACGTGGTCAGAGGGGCTTCCTATGTAAAATCAAATATCAGCATCAGCCTGTTTCCTGGCTGTGTATTTAACCTAAACATGATGGGCTTTGGTTGGGAAGACCTGTAACACAACCCCTTCATTTCTGGAGGGGACTTGGTGCATCTAATTCTCTCTCCAAGCCAGCAGGGAAGTCTCATTGTCAGAGATGAGCTTCTTGTAACTGATGCCTGAGGCTGTCAGCTGGGCTCTGCTTTTTGTCTGCTCTAGCCAGATGGGTACTGAAGCTTTCTGTAGCAACTTCTGTGTGGGGCCACTTGCTGGCTAATGAAGCCTTTGAGGTTGGTGTGAACAACCATCGAGTTACAGGGCAGTTACAGAGGCTTTAATCTGAAGAAGATGGTGAAGGGGAGACCTTGTTGGTAGCCTACAGCTACCTGAAAGGATGATGTAGAGACATGAGGGTTGGTCTCTTCTCACAAGGAACAAGACAAGAAGTGTCCTCAAGCTGCCTCAGAGGAAGGTTAGGTTGACCCTAAGGAGAAACTTCCTTGGCACAGGGTGTTGAATTGCCACCCCTGGCTGCGTTTCCCAGTTGTGGAGACCTAGAGCTCAGGGGGAGATCTAGCGGTGGCCGTGGGACAGTTGCATTCATGGCTGGACTCAATGATCTTGAAAGCCTTTTCCAACCTAAAGGGTTCTATGAATTTAACTGTGTGGGTTACACAACTGCCCCAATAAATGATGCAGTGGCATCTCTGCTGCCCCACAAATGGCTTCAATTTCAGTGTTTGAGGAGAGCCTTGAGGTGATCCCTGCATTGAAAAGCAAAGGCTGGTTTGAGATGTTGTGTGGAGAGTATCTTGAAAGCCTCAAACCCAGTTCCGTCCCATTGTTCTTGGTTAAATGAGTGGATAAATACAAGAATCCAAAACATCTCTTGCTCAATTTCAGCGGCCTTCTGGGAATCCCAGCATCCAAATTGTCTTTAAGACAGCATCTGGTTTAGATTGAAGCCAAAGGAGGTAGCCTGACTTTGGATTCAGGGATTCCAGCAGTGCCAGCCTGGGTACCCAGGGATCTGTACAGTGGTGCTGTTGGAGAGCATCAAGTGAACTGTGAAGAATTTGGAATGACTAATCTTTTCCCTTTCTCCTTTAGGATCGTGGAAATATACAGTAGAAGATTACAAGGTAAGCAGCTGAAGCGTTGGTTTTGTTGTGGTCACTCCTTTGCTGGATTGTCCAGCTCAGGGCACTGGTTACTGTAGGTGGATTATAGCTGTGTGGATTTCAGATGAAGAAAACCCTGGTGTTTCTCATCTCTCATCTTACTGAGCCTCTGCTTTCCCAGCGAAGGGTGAAATCTGCCTGTGACAATACACGTGGGCAGTGACTGATCTGGAGGATAAATGTGCTACCAGATAGAGCTGCCAGGAGTAGCTGTACCAGTTGGAGATGAACTCTCAGATTCATAGACTGATAGACTGGTTCAGGTTGGAAGGGACCCTAAAGTTCATCTAGTTCCAACCCCCCTGCAATGAGCAGGGACACCCTCCACTAGACTGTGGTGCTCAAGGCCCCATCCAGTCTGGCCTTGAACACTTCCAGGGAGGGGGCAACCTGTTCCAGTGTCGTTCTTATTTTAAGAGGTGAAGTGAGAGCTGGGGACTGTCTGATACCCTCAAAAAGTAGGGGAAGTTGTGGCTGTGGGTTGGGCTCTGCCTGCTCTCATTGTCCTGCAGTTAAATTTGGATGCCTCTTGGCCACAGTGACCATTTGGTATCAAACTGGTGGCTAGAGGGTGCTGGAGCTGCAGAAAGCAAAGCTCTGCAGCACAACAGACTCTCTTAAATGGCTCATTTTTAATCTCCACTTCCTTGCAAAGGCAAGTCATGTGGAAGATGAACAGTGCAGCAGTAAAGCCAGTAAAAAATACCTAACAAATAGAAAGTGTTGGTCCCTGCTAGACAAAAACTATGCAGAAAGACTGGAGGGGGTCCAGAGAAGGGCAACCAGGATGATCAGGGCACTGGGAGACCTCCCATCTGAACAAAAGCTGAGACAACTGGGTCTGCTCAGCCTTGAGAAGGGAAGGCTGAGGGGGAATCCTTACAGCAATGTTCCAGTCCATCAGGAGTGGCTCCCAGGAGGATGGAGACTCCCTTTTCACAAGGAGTCCTGTAGAAAGGGCAAGGGGTCACAAGTTGCTCGAGGGGAGATTCCCACTGGATGTGAGGGGAACGTTGTTCATGCTAAGAGCTGTTAGACAGTGGAAGGGTCTTCCAAGGGCAGCGGGGGATTGCTCAACTGTAGACAGTGTTAAGGCTCAGCTTGATAGGGTTCTGGGCCAACTCATTTCAATCGGATTCTGCATTAAGAGATTGGACCAGATGATCCCTGAGGTCCCTTCCAACCTGTGAAAACGGAAAAGCAAGAAAACCTCACTCTGCTCTTGGAAATGTTGGAGCTGTTGTAATGAATCACCATCCTGCAGAGGGGTGATAACCTGATGGCTCCAGTACCAATGAGCAAAGAAAAGGTTTGCTCCAGGATGCAAAAAATAAGACAGGATTTGGTACTAATAACACTTGCAAGCTGTAACAGGGGAGATTGAGATGGGATCTGAGGCAGAAATCCCTCCCTGTGAGGGTGCTGAGGCCCTGGAACAGGTTGCCTAGGGAGGTTGTGGCTGCTCCATTCCTGGCAGTGTTGAAGGCCAGGTTGGATGGGGCTCTGGGCACCCTGGTCTGGTGAGAGGTGTCACTGCCCATGGCAGGGGGTTGGCACTGGGTGAGCTCTGAGCTCCTTCCCAACCCATTGTATGAGGTTTGTGTGTGGTGGTGGGGAACCAACACCCTTGGCAGAGAGGCTGTGATGTTGCTGTCCAGGCAGCAGAGGTTCGTTGGTACTAGCCAGGCTGACCTCTTCCCGTCGTTCTCTCAGTCCAGGAGCGCCTTACCAAACAAATTGCAATAGCCATCACAGAAGCCTTACAGCCCGCTGGAGTCGGAGTGGTCATTGAAGCCACGTAAGTTCCTCTCAGCTGTTCTGTGGTGGTGTTTGGGCTGTGTGTGATCCCAGCCGTGGTGCCTCTCTAGCTGCTGAGCTCATTTCTGAGGCAGAGGAGGGGTCTTTGTGCATTCAGAGTTGGAGCTCTTTAAATTTGGGATCTGCACGACCCACGGGGTTCCTGTTCTGTCTTGGTGCACCTTCTCATTCAAGTGCAATAAAGCTTGGGACTAGCAACAGGCGCAGCCCTGTGGTCAAAAGGCACCTTGGGAAGATGGGATTTTCCTTGGACTGGGGAGAGAATCACAGTTGTTCACGTAGGGGAAAACCTTTCATGATTGAGTTCAATCACCCCCTCACAAGGGAGATCCCCACTGACCCCTGTTTCTCACCTCACAGCTTTGCAACTCCTCCAGACACAAGGACACCCCCACTGCCCTGGGCAGCCTAGGCCAGGGCCAGGTTTGGGGAGCCCTCGTAGGGAGAACTGCTCCTCAGGGCCAACCTCACCCTCTCCTGATGCTACTTGAGGCCGTTTCCTCTTGTCCTAAAGAGCTTTTCTGATGCTCCCTTGGGAGTGTTGATGGGTACTCAGGCTGGGTGAGATGTGGACAAGAACCCCCTGCTGCAGAAACTGATGGACACTCCAGTCCTCCTCTAGCAGCTGAACACTCGGCTGCAGAGCAGCCATCAGTCAGGAGCTTCCCAGTTGGCTGGTACTGCCCAAGTCCCTCATCCATGGCTCTCAAAGACCTGACCACAGGGCTGGCTGTGTTTCCAGGAGCTCCCCTGGGGACAGGGTGGGTTGTGCTGGCAGCTCTCCTGGCTGTGGGCAGCAGCAGTGGTTACTGACCACCTGCCTGACCCATCCTGCTGACCAGCAGCAGGCCCTTAAATGCAAGAGGGTGCCTAGAGGAAGATGTTCTGGGACTTGTGCTTTTGTGGCTGTTTCCTCTTGTCCTGTCTCTTCTTCCCTGGGAGAAAAGACCAACCCTGATCTCATTCCAACCTCCTTTCAGAGAGCTGTAGGATTTAACGTGGATGTCTGAGAAACATCTGTCTGTGGGATGGTTTCCTCCTCTGCAGTCTGGCTGATTGGTTGCCTCCCTTCTCCTTTCTCCTAGGCACATGTGCATGGTGATGCGTGGGGTACAGAAAATGAACAGTAAAACAGTAACCAGCACAATGCTGGGGGTGTTTCGGGAGGACCCAAAGACCCGCGAAGAGTTCTTGACGCTCATCAGGAGCTGAAAGTGTGTTGATTCTCTAAACACCCTCTGGAGATTGTCCTGTCCAGTGTCACTGTCTGTCCTTCCTTGTTCCTCCATCCCCCTTTTAAACTAAATCGTTGTGAATTGTTGTCATAGTCTTTGTGCAGGAAAAGACTTGTGATGGCAAAGACAAAGGTAACGAGGAGGTAGGCTCCTCCTGAGGCTCCCGCGGTGCTGGTGTCGCTGAACTACCAGCTCCAAGTGGGGTTTCAGAAAGGTTTTTCCATCCACGATGCAGAACAAGCTGCTGGTAGAAGAAAAATGATGCTTGGGAGGAGAATGGTTGTGTTTGTTAGAGTAACTGCGGAACAGCTGAAGCGGTGGAGCCTTGTAGGGCCACTTCTGCTTGCTGGGACTGTCCCTCTGCTGAAAAGGATCATCCTGAATTAGCTCTCATTTATTTATCTCTCTGATTTCTTTTATCTCTTATTTTATTACAAGCTCTGCAGCGTCTGGGCGTGTGTGGTTACACCTCTGGGTGGTGGTTTGTTCTTGCTGGCATGAACCCTCTTCTTTTTGTTTCTCTGTCAGTGGGTTTTGAGAAATTCGAACCACGTTTCTCTGAGCCTCTGAACCTGCAGGGAATCAACTTCAAATTACTTGTGGTGCAGTCTTATCTCCAATATAAAGGGGTTTCTCCACCTTTTTTTAATGCACCTTTGCCCACTTGAACTGCCAGGTTTCATAGAGGGATGGATTCCTAGAATCATAGAATCATTAGGGATTGGATGGGACCTCAAAAGATCATCTAATCCAATCCCCCTGCCACAGCAGGATCACCTAGACCAAGTGGCACAGGGACACAGCCAGG
>VZRI01008713.1:663304-674348 GCA_013397515.1 Upupa epops | reverse complement strand
GCCCTTGGAAACAGCCCCTTCCCAGCTTTCCTGCAGCCCCCTTCAGGGACTGGAAGGCTGCTCTGAAATCTCCCTGGAGTCTTTTCTCCAGACTGAACAGCCCCAGCTCTCTCAGCCTGTCCCCATAGGAGAGGTGCTCCAGCCCTCCCCTCATCCTCGTGGCCCTCCTCTGGACACGTTCCAACAGCTCCATCTCCTTGCTGTGCTAGGAGCTCCAGAACTGGATGCAGTCCTGCAGGTGGGGTCTCTTGAGAGCAGAATAGAGGGGGAAGATCCCCTCCCTCGACCTACTGGTCACACTGCTCTTGATGCAGCCCAGGATGCAGTTGGCTCTCTGTGCCACAAGCAAACCCTGCCGGCTCCTGTTGAGTTTTTCACCAAATCCTTCCTGGTTTTAAGCAAATTTTAACAGGAGGGGGGAAACAAACCCAAACCCCAGAGTGTGTTTGTCTGCAAAGAACTCAAATACCCACAGAGGGGTTTTTAATGCTGTTTATACCTTGAGCTTTTCCTGGGTTAGACAGCTAAAACCAGTCCCCTCATCTGAAAACGAAGGAAGATGTCAAGATCTGGCTCTCATAAACGCTGGACAGAAGGTGAGAGCTGAAAGCCTCCATGGGATAGCTGTACCTGTCCTGCCTCGTCATCCCAGGGCAAAGTAACCTTGAACTGCCAGCTTGTGTTGCAAGAACTGTTGAGAAAAGCCTTTCCAGGGCCAGTGGGATGAATGGAACCACATTTCTCGGCGTTGTGTGGCAACCTCTGCACGCGGCAGTATCTCGGGACGAGGCATTTCAGTCAGCTGGACTTGGCTGAACTTCTCCTTTGTTCGAATGGTAGTGGGTGTCTGGTTACTCGGAATTGGGAAAACATGGGGCACAAACGCAAAGCAACCTCCTCAAACCCTGCACGGGAGGCAAAACTTAAACCAGGCTCCTGGATGCTCACATAGGGCAGGTTCCCATGGTCGGAGCTGCTGTGCTGCATAAGAATCCAAGCTGGTGGTGGCTCCTGCTCTGAGAGTTCCTGGCCTGGCAAGCTCCATCTTCCCAACGTTCCTGGCTCTTGCTTCAAGCCATGTTAGAAATGAAATGAAATGAAAAGCAGGTTGGGTCAAACTTCCCTGGGGGCTAAAGATCTTTTCTAACCACCAGCCTCCTGTGTTTGATTACCCTCATTTTTACCTTGGGGACCTGTGCAGCAGTACTGCACCAGTCTTTTGTAATATCCTCTGTCCTGGATCCTCTAGAGCAAGGTGCTCTCAGGCTGCTTTGGCTGCGAGTATAAACACTCTGTGTTTATAAAACACAGGGTCCGGGCTGTTTGGTTCCCTTAAACCCCCGAGAGCAGATACTGCCTCTCCCCAGTTCAGTGCCACCCCAGTACCCAGCTGAAAAGCCTTAAATCCTTCTTGCCTGAAGTTCTTAGCTCAACACCTGGCTGAAGAACCTGAGGACCCAAAGGGTCACCCACTGTTTCTCTCTGCTTCAGCTTGGAAACGAAAGCCTCTGTCAAAGGCTTTCTTGCTCCTGAGGTAGTGGAAAGGTTTCACCCACTTATCTCTCTCTATTCAGGATAAAGGTTGAGTTGCACCACCGCTGGTTTATTTCCATGTGACCTGTAGTCCTTAAAACATACCTCTCTCTACTCGTGGCCTTGGATTTTGTTCACCTTTTCTGCTGTTGTAAGACTCCGGGGTGCGTGTTGGGGGGAGATGCTGATGGTGTTCAAACACACCAGCTTCAACGCCGCCCTGGGTGTGCATACTACAGTGCGTACTGGCTGCTGTTGTGCCTGCCTGTTGTCTCGAGAGCATTAAAGCACAGTGTGATCCTTTGGAGTGGTGGTGTCCTGGGTGACCTGGAGGGGAAGGTATCGCACGATCTCCGTCTCATGGGGTTGTGGCTGCTTCTGCTCTAGCAAGAGCTCTGAACCTGGGGTTGGGCTGTTCTGGGGCAAGAGTTGTTCATGGATTCATAGATTGGTTCAGGTTGGATGGGACCTGCAAGATCATCCAGTTCCAACCCCTTGCCCGGAGCAGGGACCCCCCCCACTAGACCAAGGTGCTAAAGGCCCCATCCGATCTGCTCTTCAACACTGCCAGGGACGGGGCAGCCACAACCTCCCTGAGCGACCGGGTCCAGTGCCTCACCACCTTCACTGTGAAGAATTTCCTCCTGACTTCCAGCCTCAACCTCCCCTCTTCCAGCTGGAAACCATTCCCCCTGCTCTGACCACTCCAAGCCCTTGGGAACAGCCCCTCCCCAGCTTTCCTGCAGCCCCCTTCAGGGACTGGAAGGCTGCTCTGAAATCTTCCCTGGAGTCTCCAATTCTCTAGCCTGAACAGCCCCAACTCTCTCAGCCTGTCCCCATAGGAGAGGTGCTCCAGCCCTCCCCTCATCCTTGTGGCCCTCCTCTGGACACGTTCCATCAGCTGAATCTCCTTCCTGTGCTGGGGGCTCCAGAACTGGATGCAGTGCTGCAGATGGGGTCTCACAAAAGTAGAATAGAGGGGGAGGATCCCCTCCCTCGACCTACTGGTCACACTTCTCCTGATGCAGCCCAGGACACCGTTGGCTTTCTGTGCCACAAGCGAACACTGCCGGTTCCTGTTGAGTTTTTCATGGATTAACACCCCAAGTCCTTCTCCTCAAAGCTGCTCTCACTCTGCTCAGCTCCCACCCTGTGCTTGTGCCTGGCACTGCTTTGACTGCGGTGCAGTTGTTCTTGTCCCCAGATGTTGACTGCACAGGAAAAAACCCCTAAGACTGGGTATCGCCTTCTTACGGGCCGTTAGTGCTAGAGGAATCAACAGTGGGAGCAGGGATGTACAGGAGGGACACGGAGCGGTTGGAGCAAGAGAGGCCACCACAGAAATGACGCAGAAGATATCACCCCTTTGCTGGGGGGCCAGATGGGACAACAGGGGGTTCAGCTGGAGAAGAGCAACTTCAGGAGACCTCAGTGCAGACTTTCAGGGCTTGAAGGGGCCGATGAGAAAGATGGGGACAGAGGTTTCAGCAGGGGCTGCTGTGATAGGACAAGGGGTGATGGTTAAACTGGAAGAGGCAGAGTCTGGGTGGAGAGGGGAGAAATTGTTGCTGCTGAGGGTGGGGAGACCCTGGCCCAGGTGCCCAGGGAGGTGGGAGAAACTCCATTGCTGGAACCATCCCAGGTCAGGTTGGACCTTGGGGCTCTGAGCACCCTGCTCTGGTTGGGGATGGCCCTGCTTACTGGAGGGGGTTGGACTGGAGGAACTTTGGAGGTCCTTTCAGCCCAAACCAGTCTACACTGAGGTGTGAAGCAGCCCTGAAGTGGCAGTGACCGCTTGTAGCCCTCTTGTGCAGCTCTGTAGCCATTGTGGTCACCTCCTCACACTTCACTGAGGAAATCCCAGCTTCCTGGCCAAGTGCTCAAACCACCTGAACCAATCTCTTCTAGCAGCAGATGTGATGGGGGTAGAGCAGGAGAACCCGGAGCTGAAGTCTTGGCTGGATCACCCCACCCAGGACAGACACTGCTGGGATGCAGGGGAAATAACTTCTCCAGATCCCGAGGAGGAGTGTTGTGGCCAAAGCTTTGGAATGGGGAGTGAGATGGTTGGGTGTAACCATCAGACACCCTTGGACAGCATGCAGTCACCCTGTGTGTCCAGGGAAGGCCCTTTGTAGCCCTTCAACCCCACATTGCTCCTCTACGCTCCCAGGTGATGATGTCTGTGCTGGGGTTGGAGCCACGACTGCTCTGGCAGACAAGAGCGACCCAGTACTGCACTGGCCCAGGCTCTTCTGCTGCCTGGAGGAGTAAAAGCAGAGGGGCAAAGATGGGATGAAATGTCTGTATGAACGTTAGCTCCATCCCAGCCAAACCCAGCAGAGCTGCCTTCATCTCTTACTTCCCTCTCTGCTGAAATGGAAGCAGGGAGGTTCCTGGACTGTGGATGGGGATGGGGATTCTGCTTGGTGGGCAGTCAGTGATGGAGAGACGGCTTGAGGAATGACCCCCCACTCCTGCCCTTGTGAGCTCACTGCTTTGGGTATTCTTGTCCTGTTTGGAGACTCCCGGCTGCAGGAAGCCCCCCCGAGGAGCTCTCTGCAGGATGGGCTCTGTCCCACAGCCGGGTTACATCAACGTTTCCCACGGCGCTCAGTCTGAGGAGGCTGTCTGTCGCACCAAGCACCACTGCGAGAAACCTGCCGTCCCCTGCCCTTGGCTCTTGGTTCAGTGTGGGGTGGGAAGGAGCCTCCCTGGGTCTGTGATCATGGCACAGGGGTGCAACAAAAATGATTCCATCACCCAGGGGATCCCAGAAGAGACTCTTTGTAGCCAGAAAGCCACCTTCCTGTGGCTGAGCGGCTGCAGCTGAGGGCTCTGATCATCACAGAGCTTTCTGCAGCCACCACAACCTTCCTTCCAGCAGCTCCTGGTTGCTTAATGAGCTCAGACTGCTTGTTACCCGGTCGCTGGCTTCTGCTCCTGCTCTGTCGCATGAGCCATCAGCTTTGGGGAAGAGCCCCCAGCCAGCAGTGGCCTTTGAGCTCCAGCTGAGCCCTTCTGCTGAGCACCTGGAACAGCCATGAGGAAGAGCTTTGCCTTCCCATCGCAGTTAGAGTCACAGCCCTGACTGAGCGGATATCAAACACGAAACCTTGCTGCAATCAGCCTTGGGCTGGGACGACAAATAGATCGCTGAATTCAAAGAACTTCTGCTAAATTCTGAGAGATTCGGTGGAATTCCAAGAAATTCTGCTGAATTCGAGGGAGAGCAGCCCGGGGAATTGCTGTCTTTGCTTTTTAGCAGCTCTGCGCTCTGTGTCTGGTGTCAGGGTGGCTCTGGCAGAGTAGCTGGTCCCATGGTCCTGCTCTGTTTGCATCTCCGCTCTGAGATTGTGACAGCAAAGCAAAGGTTCAAAATCCATCAGGATGGGTGGCACAAGGAGCTGCCCCAGCTCGTGATTGAGAATCCTAGAATCGTTAGGGATTGGAAGGGACCTTGAAAGAGTATCCAGTCCAAGCTCCCTACCACAGCAGGGTCACCCAGACCGAGTCGCACACGAACAGATGCAGGCTGGTCTGGAACATCTCCAGAGAAAGAGACTCCACAACCCCCCTGGGCAGCCTGTTCCGGTACTGGGAAGAAGGTCCTGCTGATATTGATATGGAACCTCCTCTGTTCCAGCTGGCACCCAGTGCCCCTTGTCCTATCCCCAGATGCCCTCCTGACACCCACCCCTCACAGATTTAGAGACAAGAATGAGGTCCCCCCTCAGCCTCCTCTTCACCAAGCTCAAGAGCCCCACCTCCCTCAACCTTTCCTCATCAGGGAGCTGCTCTCCTTCCTTCATCATCTTCGTTGCTCTATGCTGGACACCCTCCAGCAGCTCTGTGCCCTTCTGGAGCTGAGGGGGCAGAACTGGACACAATACTCCAGATGCGGTCTCAGCAGTGCAGAGTAGAGGGGGAGAAGAACCTCCCTTGATCTGCTAACCACCCCCTGTCTGATCCCCCCCATGATGCCGCTGGCACTCTTGGCCACAAGAGCACATTGCTGGCTCACAGTCATCCTGCTGGTCACTAGGACCCCCAGGTCCCTTTCTCCTCCCCTGCTCTCCAGCAGGTCAGTCCCCACCCTCTCCTGGTCCCTGGGGTTGTTCTTGCCCAGATGCCAGACTCTCCCCTGACCCTTGTTGTCCCTCACTCCGTTTCTCTCTGCCCAGCTCTCCAGCCTGTCCAGGTCTGGCTGAGTGGCAGCACCGTCTGCTGGGGGGTCGGCGACACCACCCAGCTTGGTGTCATCAGCAGCACCAGGGCAAACCACAGCAGTGCTGCTGGAGCCTGAGGTGACACCAGGGGAGCAGCTCCTGAGACAGCAGCCACCCCCAACCTTCACGTGTGACCTGGGCTTGGAACGAGGTGGGCTCTGGGGTCCCTTCCAACCCAACCCATTGGCTGAGGCTGTGACCAGTGATGCTCTGACAGCAGATCAGCCACCGAGGGGCTGCTGGGGGGGGACCTGGACAGTGAAACAAGTGGGGAATTCACTTTCCCTCAATATTCCCATTATTTTTATCAATTTCAGGGAGGGAGGGGTGACCTTTCCTCTTATTTTTCTGCTCCAGTCAGAAACAGCACCAGTTGTGAGCCCCGTAGATACAATAATTATTGGGGATCAAAGACCCTGATGACTGCCCTGCTGCCGTCACCTTCACCCCAGACCTGAGGGATGCGATTAGGATCCCTATTTGGTTTCGAGTTGGATGAAGTGCTCTGCAAATCTTCCCTGTGAGGACTCAAATCCTATGAGTGCCTTCAATTTTGAGCTGTTCTGTGACCTGGTGGCTGTTGCAGGGGCTGAGGCAGCTGGAGGAGAGAAAGAGAAGGTTGGGAAGGGTTTTTGTGGGGAAGCAGCAGCAGGAGAGACAGCTCACTAGGGGGGTTGAAGAGGCCCTGCATCTGGTTGGATGCGGTTCAAGGTCAAGGATGTGGTGAGAGGGGACAGAGGGCTCGGCTGGGTCCAGCTGCTGTGGCCTCACACCCAGGGACAGTCTGTGGCTCCCTCTGCTGAGCCTGACCCCGAGCTCTGCTCAGCGCAGGAGAGGAGTGAGAGCTTTCATGGGGGCTGGAAATGCTTTTCTTGAGGAAGCCTGGGAAGGGCAGGAGTCACCCCGATGCCAGGCAGGGGGAATTGGAGAGGGAGAGAACACCCAGCCCCTCTGCTGTGCCCCACTGCTGGGTGATGCTGCACTGGGTGAGGAAACACCCTGCTGTGTGTGGGGTCTCTTCCCTGGGATGGGGATGGTGCAGCTTTGCTGACCTGCCAGGCTGATTTATTGAAATTATTATTACTTAAAATCAGCTAAAAATCTGTTTTCTGTTGGAAACCGGGAGTTGTGGCTGAGCTCAGCAATTTGTCCTCTGAGCAGACTCGGTCAGCAGGGAGTTTTCTTAGAGAAGAGGGGGGGAAACCGCTGCTTGGCCCTTCCAGGCACTGACAGGGGGTAGGGATCACCCTGCTGCCTGCGCTGGGCTTTGGGCAGAGCCACGGTCCTTCCTCCTCCAGCTGCTCCTCACATCTGTTCTGCCCAGATTCTCCAAGCTCTTCTCCACCGCTCGGCAGCTGGGAGGGAGATGGGCAGCCAGCACCAGTCTGGGTCCCTCCACCCTGGGACCTCCGCGCTGAGGTAGGAACTGCTCTTGGACTCGTTTAGTCATCCTTCACCACCTGCAGAGAGGTGGCCTCGACTTCCACAGCTGCAAACTCTGCCCGTGTGGACAACTAGACCCAGGTACCCAAGCTGATCGCACGGAGGAGCCATGACCTGAGTGGATGTGGGCACCACTCGCCCCCCAGGTGCCCGTGCCAGGTGCAGGTTGCCGAGATCTTCACAGATCCCAAACAAAAGCAGATCCCTGGAGCTCCCAGCGACACTGTGAGCCCTGCTGGGGAGTCACTGTCTGGGAGATGCAGCCGAGCCCCTTCCCCTTCCCCTTTCCCTTCCCTGTCAGGGCCACAACCCGGTGCTCTGAGCCCCGGCTGGCACAGCCGCACTCCCCCTGATTCCGTTTGGGGAAGGACCCAGCGTTTCTGCAGGGTTCAGGGAACACTTTCCTCAGCCCCACTGGGAGGACTGGGACACAGTGGGAGTAGGGAGCTGTTGCTTGTGGGCTGTGGGTGCAGATGCTCTNCTGCTGGGTGATGCTGCACTGGGTGAGGAAACACCCTGCTGTGTGTGGGGTCTCTTCCCTGGGATGGGGATGGTGCAGCTTTGCTGACCTGCCAGGCTGATTTATTGAAATTATTATTACTTAAAATCAGCTAAAAATCTGTTTTCTGTTGGAAACCGGGAGTTGTGGCTGAGCTCAGCAATTTGTCCTCTGAGCAGACTCGGTCAGCAGGGAGTTTTCTTAGAGAAGAGGGGGGGAAACCGCTGCTTGGCCCTTCCAGGCACTGACAGGGGGTAGGGATCACCCTGCTGCCTGCGCTGGGCTTTGGGCAGAGCCACGGTCCTTCCTCCTCCAGCTGCTCCTCACATCTGTTCTGCCCAGATTCTCCAAGCTCTTCTCCACCGCTCGGCAGCTGGGAGGGAGATGGGCAGCCAGCACCAGTCTGGGTCCCTCCACCCTGGGACCTCCGCGCTGAGGTAGGAACTGCTCTTGGACTCGTTTAGTCATCCTTCACCACCTGCAGAGAGGTGGCCTCGACTTCCACAGCTGCAAACTCTGCCCGTGTGGACAACTAGACCCAGGTACCCAAGCTGATCGCACGGAGGAGCCATGACCTGAGTGGATGTGGGCACCACTCGCCCCCCAGGTGCCCGTGCCAGGTGCAGGTTGCCGAGATCTTCACAGATCCCAAACAAAAGCAGATCCCTGGAGCTCCCAGCGACACTGTGAGCCCTGCTGGGGAGTCACTGTCTGGGAGATGCAGCCGAGCACCTTTCCCTTCCCCTTCCCCTTCCCTGTCAGGGCCACAACCCGGTGCTCTGAGCCCCGGCTGGCACAGCCGCACTCCCCCTGATTCCGTTTGGGGAAGGACCCAGCGTTTCTGCAGGGTTCAGGGAACACTTTCCTCAGCCCCACTGGGAGGACTGGGACACAGTGGGAGTAGGGAGCTGTTGCTTGTGGGCTGTGGGTGCAGATGCTCTTCTGGACACAGTAATTCATGTGGGACCCGAATCTTTCCCTCCTGGGGTGACCCTGACTCTGACACCCAGGAGCACCCTGCACTAGAAGGGGTTCAAGGATGTGAGTTTGGGGGGGGGGGGTGGCCTCAGCAGCATTTGGGGAGCCCAGCCGGAGCCTCTTCTGTGGAGAAGGACACACACAAGCCTTAGGGGCCTGATGGGTTGCACCCAGGGGTGCTGCAGGAGCCACTACAAGGCTGCTCTTGGCCAGGGTATGGTGATGGGGGAGAACTGGAAGAGCCAGAGTCACTCCATCCCTCCAGTGATCTGCAGCCTGGTCAGCATCACCTCCCCACCTACAAAGATGATGGAGAAACTGAGCCTGGACACCATTCCCAGAGACCTGAAGGTCAAGGAGGTGATGGGAGAACTTAGTGTGGCTTCATGAAGAGACCATGAGCCTGTCCAGCCTTCTGCAGCACCGTTACTGGCCCACTGGATGAGGACAGAGCTCTGGGGGATTCATTTGAGTTCAGGACGGCCTTTGCCCCCCACAACACCCTCATGGACACCCTGATAAAGTAGAGGCTGTGTAATGTGGGCTAAAAACTGGCTGACTGGCCATTTCAGAGGGTTGGGCTCACTGGTGCAAAGTCCAGCTGGAGACCAGTCACTACTGGTGCACCCCAGGGGTCAGTAACGGGGCCAGCTGCACTTTAACCCTGGCAGGATGACCTGGCACTAGGACTCAGCACATCTGCAGCCAAACAAAGCTGGGAGGAGTGGTTGATGGACCAGAGGGTGGTGCTGCTATTCAGAGGGACATGGGCAGGCTGGAAAGTACCTCATGAAGTTCAGCAGGTGGTCAAGTCCTGCTGCTGAGGAGGGATAACCCCATGCACCAGGGCCCAGTACAGCTGGCTCGGTGGAAAGCAGCATTGCAGAGAAGGACCTGGGACTCCTGGTGGCATCAAACTCATCCATCCATCCATCCATCCATGTATCCATCCATCCATCCATCCATGTATCCATCCATCCATCCATCCATGTATCCATCCATCCATCCATCCATGTATCCATCCATCCATCCATCCATGTATCCATCCATCCATCCATCCATGTATCCATCCATCCATCCATCCATGTATCCATCCATCCATCCATCCATGTATCCATCCATCCATCCATCCATGTATCCATCCATCCATCCATCCATGTATCCATCCATCCATCCATCCCTCCATCCATCCACCCACCCATCCATCCATCCCTCCCTCCATCCCAGCAAGAATGGCCACCAGTACCCTGAGCGGCATCAAGAAAGCCATCTCCAGAAGGTGAAGGGAAGCGATTCCGCCCCTCTGCCCAGCACTGGTGAGACACTGCTGGAGCGCTGGACCAGTGCTGGCCCCCAGCACCGCAGGGACAGAGGAGAGAGCGGCCAGGCTGATGTTTCAGAGCTTGGACTGGTTGAGTAGAGCCTGGAGGAACTGGGCTTGGTCAGCCTGGAGAAGCAGAGGCTTGGGGGGATCTCACTCCTGCAGCCAACAGCGAGTGGGTGAAAAAGAGCAGCAAGAGCCCACGAGCTGGAATGCAGGAAAGGGAATCTACCTGCCAGGAGAAGCCTTTTATTTAACCCCTGAGGGAGGTCTAACCCTGCCCCAGGGAGGTTGGAGATACCCAACCCCACCTCGAGCATCCTCCTGCTGTATTGAGATGGGGGTTGATCTGGGTTGGGGGGGATGGGGGTCCTCTGTCACTCCCAGTCAGGGGATGACGCTGCCAGAAGCCCCGAAGCCCCTTCTGAGCCCAAAGCTGGGACCGCCCAGCAAAACCTGGGCTAGAAGTCCTGGCCCTGCCCTCAGCCGCTCAGTGTGAGCTCGGTGCTTGGCGACAGGGTTTAGCGTCTGTGGTGGGGTTGATGGTTGGACTTGATGATCTTGAAGGTCTCATCCAACTTCAAGGATTGAAATGAGCAGGGTTTAAGCCCAGCAGCAGCCCAGCTTAAAAACCCAACCTGAAGGGCTGGGCCAGCGCCTCCAGCTGCTGCCTCTGTGCCGCTCCAGCCCCACTCCAGAAGAAAATCCAGCCTCTACCCAGCTCCTGAGGCGTGGGGTGACCCTAAGTGCCGGAGAGCTGGCTGCGTAGGGGATGCCAGAGCTTTCCACAAAGCTAGACCCTCCCGTGGCCCCACAACTGCTCCTCCTCCCCTCTCCCCCCGGTTATTTCAGTCTCTCCTTTTCAAGGCTGTGAGGGGAGTAGAGAAGGAGGCAGCACAGCCCAGTGCTGCACAACCTTGTATTAATCATCTCCCTTCGCTTCCAGCTGAACGGTGACGGGAAAGAGAGCCGCGGAGCCCAGTGCCACTGCAGGGAGGGAGTGATGAGCACAGCCGGAGAGAGTGCAACTCAGCAGGGCCT
>VZRI01008713.1:567478-657416 GCA_013397515.1 Upupa epops | reverse complement strand
GCCGGAGAAACGTGTCGGGTGGCACCAGTGTCCTCCTGTTCCCGGCCGACGGTGCTGCCCGGGCCCTGCTGCCTCTCCCAGTCCTTGATCCCGTGTCCCTGACCCCATTACGGGCCGTCGTGTCGCTGTGGGGATTCTGCTGGCTCTCATTCTCCCCGAGGATCCTTGACCGCTGGGCGCAGTCTGGGGTTTGCCTGAGCTGGTTCTTCCTTGGGAGGGTCTGGGCGATGCTGGTGGCTGAGCTCATCCCATCACCGTGGGGTCATCCTTCAAGCTTGGGGGTCCCGAGGGGCACTGGGTGCGTTTCGCTGTGCTGGACTCTCCATCGCGCTGCCTTCTCCACCTTTCCTGCCTGTTTCACCTCCCTCCCCGACTCCCAGGCCCACCCGCTTGTGCTGGCACCCACGGCTGCCCCAGACACAGCCCCAGCACCACTCCGTGTCCCACAGTGGGGTTTGAGCCCCGTATCTTGGAGGTCCCGCACCCTCTGGGTGCTGTGAAATAGTCTGAAGCCTGCGAACCGCATGAGCGTGCCGGTGCCAGGGCTTTACTGAGAGCTAATGACAGACCAGTGGGCTAATCCTGATGAGTATTAGCGGGCTAACTAGTGGCTAATAAGCACAGACCCCACCAGTGCTGGCTGCGACCCCTCTGGCTGGTTTCTATCCCCTGCCTCAGCTGCCTTGTGGAGAGGCACCGCTACCCCCATCCACCCCCACCCCCCCGGAGCATCCCTGTGTCCTGTCCCCTCACAGCCAGAGCCTGTCCCAGCTTTTGGGGGGTGTGGGGCAGGGGCAGGCGCTGGGGGACTCAGTGGAGGTGGTGTGGACGTGCTGGAAGAGCCCGAGGAGGAGGGAGTGCTCACCGCTGAGCGCGTGCTCCGTCATGCTCAGGCACAGGGACTCCAGCCTGTTGTTGATGTCAGGTTCAGTCACCGGCACCTGGAACTCTGGGGGGAGAAAGGGACATGAGAACACGGTCAGGGGAGTTGGTGGGGACCCTGCCTGCCCCGCAGAGCCCGGCCCGCTCTGCTGCTGCTGGCACACTGCCTGAAAGATGCTCCATGAGGATGTGGTGACCCAGTGCTGGCAGAGCTTCACCTCCCAGCACTGTCACCTCCAGCATGAGACAGTGTCAAAGAGAGTCATCACTGCGCTGTTCCGCATCGATAAGGGTTGGGACCCTCTGCTGTGGGGCCAGGCTGGGAGAGCTGGGGAGGGGTCAGCTGGAGAAGAGAAGCTCCAGGAGATCTCAGTTCAGCCTTTCAGAGCTTAAAGGGGCCGATGAGAAAGATGGGGACAGAGGTTTCAGCAGAGGCTGCTGTGCCAGGACAAGGGGTGATGGTTAAACTGAGAGAGGCAGAGTCAGGGGAGAGAGAAGACTGCTGAGGGTGGGGAGATCCTGACCCAGGTTGCCCAGGGAGGTGGGAGCAGCCCCATTGCTGGAGCCATCCCAGGTCAGGTTGGACTTTGGGGCTCTGAGCACCCTGCTCTGGTTGGGGCTGTCCCTGCTCAGGGCAGGGGGTGGCACTGGAGGGGCTTTGAAGGCCCTTCCACCACAAACCAGTCTGATTCTGCACAATCTGGGAAGACTCGCTAGCACTGCAACAGATGGTCACAGATGGATGGAAATCTGGCTCAGGCACCAGTCAGAGATACTGAGTGGCAGCTGGGGTGGAAGCAAGAGCAGGGCAGCCCCAGGCCCTCACCCTTCTCAGACCCCACAGAATTCCCTGAAACCTATAAAATGCTCAGTGGGGCTGGGAGCTGCCCACGCAGGCAGGGTGAGCTTGGACGAGGGATGGCAGCACAGAGCAGCAGAGCCATCCTGTTGCTTTTCTGTGGCTACCACTCAGACACCCATGGGGTGGAGTGAGCACAAATATGAGGGGGATGAATGTTTGTGTGCTGGAACAGCCCAGCCTGACCCATGCAGCACTGGAACACCCTCCCTTTGCAGCATAAATATCTGCAAATACAGCTCTGGCTACCAACAGTCGGCACCTCCTGCTCACAAGCAGCTTGGGACAAGGTCCAGGAGGTTTGAGATGCCCATCTCTGGCTCTCTAATCCTCCCACGTGTTCACCGCAGGGAACACACAGAAAGAAACCCATTTATTCTTTCCAGTGCCTGCAGGACTGCCTTTGCCCTGGTGCTCTGTCCACAGCTGGGAACAGAAGCTGCTTTCGCTGTGCAGGACGTTTGTTGCCTAACTGATGGGGTGAAAGCACCGCAGGGCCATGAGATGGGGGGAGCTGTCAGGCTGCAACCACAGCGGATGCTTCTGGGTGAGGTTTGGTTCACTGGGGGCTGCAACTCCCTGCTAAGAAACCCTGAAGGCTAACGAAAGGAAAGAACACACAGACAGAAAGGCACGGAAGTCTTAAAGGGAAGGATGGATCAGGAGTGAGCAGGGGACTCACTGAGTCAAAGGAGGAGGCTGAGGGGAGACCTTCTTGCCTGAAAAGAGAGTGGAGAGAGAAGGGTAGGAGTCTCTCCTCCCAAGGAACAAGGGACAGGAGCAGAGGAAATGTCCTCAGGCTGCCCCAGGGGAAGGTGAGGTTGACCCTGAGGAGAACCTTCCCCTGGAAAGGGTCCTCATCCTTGGCACAGGCTGCCCAGGGAGGGGGTTGAATCACCACCCCTGGCCGTGTTTCCCAGTTGTAGAGATCTGGAGCTCAGGGACAGGGTTTGGGGTGAGGTGGGATGGGACAGTTGGGTTAGTGCTTGGACTAAGTGATCCCGAGAGTCTTTTCCAACCTAAAGGATTCTGTGTTCCCATCTATGGGAGCATTTTATCCTGTTTAAAAAGGAACAAAACGAGGTGATGGACAACCAACCCCCTCAGAGCAACCTACGTGAGGCACCAGCACATTTATACGTAGGACCGAGATGTTATTATATACAGGGTCAAAATCCCTCCAGGGACATCTCAACCATCCCCGTAACCTGACTGGTGTCAGTGGATAACGGAAGAAGACGTGGTCTGTTCCTACCTGGCTGCTGGAACATCAGCATGGTCTGCGGGGACGTGTGCACTGGCAGTGAGCGCGTCCTCTGCACCGAGCTGTGGCTGCGGCTGGGCATGCTGTTGCTGCCCCCGGGGTTGGCAAACCAGAGGTTCTGTGGGAAGTGAACAAGGAAAGGGTGTGCGATGCAAACTGGAGGCTTTGTCCCATGTTCTGATACCCCCCCCCCGGGCTCAGTGCTCCCTGTTCCGCCTTCTGCTTTGCCCAGCTTCCGCCAGTCCCTCTTCTGCACCCCACTGCGTGGAGAGGGCAACCCAACACCTACAAACTGGAAGGGAAAAGGGGGATCTAGAGCGGTCAGAGGAGGAAAAGCAATGGAAGCTCACAGGGAAGGGATGGGAAAGCCAGAGACACTGCAAACGCCAACCAACCTGTCTGCCTTGCTTGAGGATAGCGGGGCTGGCGGCAGGGCTGCGCTGGGGGGTGCCCAGCAGCCCAGTGGGGCCCAGCAGCCCCAGCCGGGCCGTGGGGAGGTTGCGGGAGGGGATCTGGAACTGCCGGGGGTTTCGCCGGCCCAGTCCTGCCCCCGCAGATCCGGCTGTCGGTAGAGAGTTTGACTGGCCAAAGCCTCGGCTGCGGAGAGAGAGAAAGCACTGGGGTGAGAAACTGGCCCTAGTTGGGGTTCAGTGCTGTGGGTACGGGGTGAGGGGCTGGTTTGGGTGCTCAGTCCACCAGCAGAGCATCATGAGAGGGCCTGTGCTGGGTTAGGATTCAAATCGCTGGACCTATCCCATGGCCATGGGCTGACTCTGAGCTCTGCTCCTATCCCAACTCTCCCACCCAGCTACAGGTTTGGGTATCACAGCAGCATCTCTTCTTCTTCACCTCTGCCCCTCACTCTCCCTCCTTTCCCCAGGTCTCAGATTCACTATTTTAAAGATTATTCCACTCTTGCAAAATAGGATCATGGAATCACAGAATCACAGGGTTGGAAGGGACCTCTAAAGGGCATCCAGTCCATCCCCCTTGCACCAAGCAAGGCCAGCACTCACCAGCCCAGGTTGCCCTCAGCCCCATCAAGCCTGAGCTTGAATGGCTGCAGGGATGGGGCCACCAACCTCTCTCTGGGCAGCCTGTTCCAGGGATTCCCCACCCTCAGATTCAAGAACTTTCTCCTCATGTCCAGCCTCAATCTCCCCTCCTCCAGCTTCAAACCAGGACCCCAAATTGGGGTAACAGGCTGTTGTTAAACACACCCTCCCACAAGGCAGGCAACTCCCCAGGCACCAGGGCCAGTGGTGCCTCCTTTCTTGGGTTTGGACTTAAACCCTTCAGCCTAGGGAAGACGCTGCCCCTGTGGGGGTTCCCTAGTGCCTCAGCTCACACCACTGGGTTTTCTCTACTGGGAATGCTTGAAGGTAGAGCCTTGCTCCCTCCCAGGAGGTTCATTTATATGAACACAGTCCTCTCGAGTTGTGTAAAATTCGATGGAAATGACTCAAATTCCTTGGGGAAGGGCTGAGCAAAAGACACGATCCTACACCCACTCGCATCTCCACACTGCAGACTCTCCTCCAGCTCCCTGTAATCAGAGTCAAACCATCTGGACCTGGGACTGCGTGGCCACAAATGTCCTGAGATCCCGATCCTGGGATGTGAAACCACCTCTGTGCCCTGGAGGGTAGGATCACACACACCAGCACTCCTCCCCGTGTGGGTTTTAGCACTTAAAACCAGAGGAAGGACACGAACCCGATGGGATAATCCTTGGAAAGACAGGCAGGGGGTGCCCTGACTGACAGGACCGCAGTGTTTAGTCACAGCAAAGGGCAGGAGTACTGTGCAAACCCACAGCTGTGGTTCCTCTTACGTTCCCCATCCCCCTTGCCCTTCTCCATCACTTCATCACCCTCACAGATGTTCCAGCTCACCTTCCTCCCAGCCCTCATCTCTCCTGCTTGTGCGGACAGCTGTAAAACCCTTTGGACACACACGAGCAGCCTGGGATCCCAAACCCCAATCCATTTTCTAGGCAGAGGGAGGACGGGATTTCTTTAAACCTCGTCCAAACAATGTTCTTGCCATTAAATCCCCTCGAGGAAAGCAGCAGTGGCCACATGGCCCTCCTCGCCTGCAGCTTCTCAGGAGCAGAAGAAACACGAAATGCAAACAACTCAAAGGCAGCAGTGAAGCTCAAAAGCAGGCGGGGATTGTTTGGAGCCAGCGGCTCTATCTTGGGGTCAGCCTGGATGAGCAGCTAAAGCTCAAGAAAGATGAAGACCTGGTGGAGTGGGGCCAGAGATGGCTACAGAAATGATAGGGGTGGGCGGTGGCGGGTGGGGGGTGAAAATCCCTCTGCTCTGAGGCCAGGCTGGGAGAGCTGGGGGGGTTTGGCTGGAGAAGAGACATCCCAGGGAGACCTGAAGGAGGTGAGAGCCTGGCCCAGGTGCCCAGAGAGGTGGGAGAAGCCCCATCGCTGGAACCACGCCAGGTCAGGTTGGACCTTGGAGCTCTGGTTGGGGATGTCCTTGCTCAGGGCAGGAGGTGGGAGCTTCGAAGGTGCCTTCCAACCCAAACCATCCCGCAATTCTACTGACTGCTTAACTGGCGATGCCCCAGGGCAAACTGTCTGTCAGAAACCTCCGCTCTTGTCTCTTCTGCTCCTGGTCCTGCAAAGAGCACTGTGTTTCCACTCCAAGATGTTTCATTTATTCCCACAGGGGAACACTCTGGTTCTGCGCTTGTTCCTTTTGCATTCACATCCCAGTTGTCCCAATGCTCCCAGTTATCTCCAAACCCCTTTCTGTAAGAAGAAATGAACTTCCTGCACAAGGCTGCAGTAAAACAGCCTCAGTAGGAAGAAACAAAAGGCTGGACTCCGCTGTAAAACTGATCTAAATAGATCTGTTCCTGCCATCACCCCAAAGCTTTCTAGAAGCAATGTGCTCTGGTGGCCAAGAGGGCCAACAGCATCCTGGGGGGGATCAGAAAGGGGGTGGTTAGCAGATCAAGGGAGATTCTTCTCCCCCTCTACTCTGCACTACTGAGACTGCATCTGGAGTACTGTGTCCAGTTCTGGCCTCTCAGTTCCAGAAGGACACAGAGCTGCTGGAGGGTGTCCAGTGTAGAGCAACGAAGATGGTGAAGGAAGGAGAGCAGCTCCCTTACAAGGAAAGGCTGAGGGAGCTGGGTCTCTTGAGCTTGGAGAAGAGGAGGCTGAGGGAGGACCTCATTCATGTCTATAAATCTGTGAGAGGTGGGTGTCAGGAGGATGGAGCCAGGCTCTGCTCAAGGGCATCTGGTCATAGGACAAGGGGCACTGGGTGCTAGCAGGAACAGAGGAGGTTCCATATCAATATTAGAAGGAACTTCTTCAGAGTGAGGATAACGGAGCATTGGAACAGGCTGCCCCAGGGGGTTGTGGAGTCTCCTTCTCTGGAGACATTCCAGACCCGCCTGGCTGTGTTCCTGTGCGACTTGGTCTGGGGGATCCTGCTGTGGCAGGGGGATTGGACTGGATGATCTCTCGAGATCCCTCCCTAATGATTCTATGATCACCCAAAATCCAGCAGCATCAGCCTGGAAGTGAGCAAACGTGGGGTTTCCAACTCATCCCCACCCCAGATTTCCACAGAGGGGTTTACTGCTGAAGCTTTCCAACACTCCTCCCTCCCAACATGAAGCTCTGAAGCCGTGAGGATACATCCTTCCCTCTTGGTAGACACTGGTCCCACTCAAGATGCTCCTGGTGGCCCCTCGGGCTGCTGCATCCCTCTCTCCCATCCCAAAATCCTGTGGAAATCCCACATACCTCCTCTGCTGCCGATAGCCTGACAGCTCCAGGAGGGATTTCCGAGGGAAAGACCGAAAGAGTTTCTGCACCTGCTGTTTCCATGACAGCAGCCGCTTCTTCTGGATCTCTGTAAACGCCTGTCCAAAGGGAAAGAGAAAAATAGAAAACATGAGGGGGTTTTTCTGGACAAAGCAAGCAGGGATGGGGATGGGAGTGTGGGGGAAAGAAAGGCAGCCAGAGGTGTGAGCTGAGCCCCATCGGTGAGCCCAGAGGGAAATTCTGGTGTCTCTCAAGGATTTGTTTCTCTCAGATGGAAGAAAGCTCCAGCATCCAGGTGCCTCTCTGCAGGAGGTCAGCTAGGGTGAGCCCCATCAACCACCCAGGCTCCTCACAAAGGGGACTCACACAGCAGACAAACCTCCTCCCAAAACACCCTGGAGCTCCAGACAGGGAGTGTGAGCTGGGGACACCCATGCGCCCATCACTGCTAACTTCAGACACCCAACGTCTCTGTGTTGCCGTCAGAGATTAGCAGAGGTCTCCAGAGAACAATCTGGAGTATAACTAGTGCCTGT
The DNA here is from genome assembly GCA_013397515.1 of Upupa epops. Lineage (NCBI taxonomy): Eukaryota > Metazoa > Chordata > Aves > Bucerotiformes > Upupidae > Upupa > Upupa epops. The sequence goes on along the minus strand of VZRI01008713.1, from coordinate 650,079 downwards.
CTTGATTGCTCTGGAGTAGATGCTCTCTCCTGATGCTGATTACACGGAGTTGATGCAGATGATGGTCCTGGGGCATGGACTGGCACCAGTGGGGTGATGCTGCGTCAACACATCCACCCCAGGTGCTTCTGGCCAATGAATCCCCCTGCAGCTCCACGTCTTCCTGGCTTTGCTCTCCAGCCCTGGGACCTCTGCTTCCACCATCCTCACTCCTCCCTTCATGCCTCTGTTTCCCCAGTTCATCCCCAATCATCCAGAAAATCCAGCTACCATTTCCAGCCTTCAGTGCTCTTGGAGAAGGGAGCCAGCAGGAGCAGACCCCTCCAGAGGAGACTCTGACAGTGTATTTCATTATCATGAAAGTGGAGCTGACAGTGTATTTCATTATAATAAACAAACAACTGAGAAACGTTTAAAGCTCCTGCGAGAGGGTCTGCATCTCCCCATGACTCCTGCCATATGGGCAGGTGATGGGAAGCAGCTTGTTCTGCCAGAGCTACGAAATGCTGCAGGACACCGGGGATTCCAGCCATCCCTCTCTGCCATGGGGCAGGAGCGTGCCGGAGCCCCACGGCACAGCAACGGCCGTCCCAAGCCATCACCCGGCACAGGCGGCTCTGCCGGAGGCACAAACAGATGCTCCTGCTGCAAAAACGTCGAGACCATGTGCTGTGAAACAGGAGCCAAGGGATCTGTCTGATAGAACCCGCCTGCATGCTCATCCTGGGGCTTTTGCTTTCATCCAGCTACTGATGGGACTGTCAGGAGCCAGATGAATCTCCCAGCTCCAGGTCTTGGCAGTTAGGTGAGTGTAGAGTGGGGGAAACATCTCTACACATCACATTTGAGCTCCCACCCACTCCAGCCCTGCTCTGTCTGAATGACTATTAATACCCCCTAAAACTATTTGTGTTAGAAACCGAAAGGTTTACACAAACAGAGGCTTTGGAGACAGTTTCTAAGTGATGAGAACAACAGTTTAGATGACTGGTAACAACTTACCTCGTGGATTAGACATTTGTCTATGAGCTGTAAATAGGAACTGATATTCTCTTCGTCAGGTCGGGAAACTAGAAGTTGTGTGCATACTGGGGAAAAGAAAAAGAGAGAAGAGAAATGGGCTTGGAGACACTGAGCTGGGGTCCAGGGGGGTCGACGGACACCTTGGATGTCCTGTTTCCCTTGTCCCAAGGACAGGTCTTCCCATCAGGGAGAAAAATCTGCCCTTCCCCAATTCCTGCTGTGCTCTCCTATATTTAGGGCCAGAGTTTGTTCTCTGTTATGCTGGTGTAAATCCAGACGAAGAGCACTGGGGTCACCAAAATTAGACCTGAGCAAATCAGGGGCATGGGATTATTCCCTGCTCATAGGAGCTGCTCCTCCTACGGGCAAAATTTGGCCCTGCTGCAAACAGATTCCCATCTTCCTCCATGGATTTTAAACCCTCTTCTGGAATTAGTGCCATAAAAGCAAGAGCAAATGAGTTCATAGAATCATTAGGGATAGGAAGAGACCTGGAAAGATCGTCCAGTCCAATCCCCCTGCCACAGCAGGATCACCCAGACCAAGTCGCACAGGAACACAGCCAGGCGGGTCTTAATGTCTCCAGAGAAGGAGACTCCACAACCCCCTGGGCAGCCTGTTCCAGTGCTCTGGGACCCTCCCTGGGAAGATGCTTCTTCTGATAGTTCCCAGAGAAATGAATCTCTCATGTCCCAACACTTGGGTTTGCTTTGTGGTCTAGGACACGTTGTGCTGCACGTACAGGTCCGCATGTGACGGAGGGAGGCATCGCCATGGGCTGAATTCTAGACCGAGGTTTTATATAGACAATATCTCTTCTCATTTTTGCAAAAAAAACCAAGGGTGTGAAATAGGGGCAGGGCTGAAATATCTTCGTGGCACCCCAAACAGTTCCCTTCTATTCCTGGTCTCTCACATGAGTCCATGGGTCAGACTGTCCTCCCCTCTTCTGCCGGCACTGACACCTCAAGAGCCCAGCGAGGGCACTATGGACACATCCATCTCATACAAATATGGTCCCAGAGCCTCTCACATGGCCAAGGAGGTCAGACCCTACCTTGCATCGCCCCAGTCTGTTAAACCTGATGCAAAGCTGTGCACCCCACAGCAGCTGTGGAAAGGCACCCACATATTTGGTATGTTCTGTATCCAAATGAGGGCTTAGAGAGGCTTGGATCCAGATGATGTGCACTGAAGGCAGCTCACACTATGCCCACACACCAGTGCTACCCCGACACCTGCAGAACAAGTCCTGGGGATGCTGCTGAAAGCACCTCTGGACCAATGGGATGTCCCCAGGGATCTGAAGCGGCAGGGTAAGGATGCTGAAGGGAAAGGAGAGGATCTCTTAATCCCTGACCTGGGGCACACAGCCCATCCCACTGTTGTCTCTCCCAAAAATTCTTACCCATCTCCCCCATCCATGCTCTTACCTCTCACCACAGCATGATGGGACCTCAAAAACATCATCACCCCTAGGATTGTGGCTCAGGGGGGGCTCAAGGAAAGGCTGCTGCCAGCAATGCCAGCACACACACCCTGCCCAAAGCAGCTCTCTCTAGCAAAGACACCGAGTGCCGCCACCAACCACTCACCTTTCCCCATCACTCTGGTGAACTGTCCAGGCAGGTCACCTTCAGGCAAAGGGCCCCCCCCCGACTCGCCCTCGCACCCAGGTAAGTGGTGCTGCTGCATCCCCCCTGCAGCAGAGTCCTTGCAGTCAGAGCCTTGGCTGTCTGAGCCGATCAGTGAGGGGGGATGATGCGAGTCTGCATCCCGGCTGTGCTCCTCCGAGCAAGAGCTTTGGGAAGAGTAAGCTTTGATGGGGGTGAGGATCATTTGGTGCAGCTCCTGCAGCGGGACGCGCAAGTTGCCACCTTCCAGGATGTCCTGTGGGTTCAAGAGGACAGTGCAGGGTTTGTCTCTGCGATAACAGGACATCAGCTACAAAGCAGACCCCTACTGTTACCCCACAGTACATCCCCTGCTAAGCTGATGGCCTTGCTCCTGGCTCCAAGCCCCTGCTGCAGTCCCTATGTGTGAGTACCCATGGATGTGTTCAGAGTGGAATCCGCAGAGACAAACATGTCCAGTCGAGCACTGGGACCCAAACCAGCGACAATCCAGCCTCTGCCTTTCCAGATTTCCAGTAGGAAGGTGGTAACTCCATGAGAGCAACCGAGCCTGTGAGATTTCAATGCTCAGACCAGTGAGTATCTTGCTCCTTCCTCAGCAGTCCCACAACCGAGGCAGTCCAGCTCTATTTAACTGGAATGATAGTTTTTAACTGGGCTTGTCATCTCCAGTTTCCAGCAGGGCCTTCAGGCCTGGCTCTCCATTAACTGCTCTGCCCAGAAGAACTTGCCAGGGTGTCCTTATGCCCTGGGGCCACCGCAGAGCCCAGGACCACACTGAAGCAGTGAAGTGGGGACATTCACAATGGGATGGTCTGGGGGAGAGGGGAAAAGAAGGGTTTTAAGGCATCCAGGGTGGGTTGTGGTCAGACACTGTAGGTGAGACTGTGAGTTGCAGGAGAAATTACACCCCTCACAGCAGAACCATTCAACTTGGAGATCCTGGGGGAGGTCAACCCATGAAGGTGTGAATCAGGGCACTCGCCAGCCTTGCTCTGTGTTACAGTGTGGATTAATTCCCTCTCTTTGGTCAGACCCTCATCCCACCAGTGGGGAATAACTGCCTTTTAATTTAGTGCTGCCTGGACTGTAACAGCTCACTGCAGGTTCCTGCATGGTCTGGCTCATGGGATGCTGCTTGGAGAAGAGGTTAAACCTTGGGATGAGACACAAACAGGCAGATGGGCAGCTGAAGCCTTGAAATGGTTGTTCACTAAAATTCCTGCTTGTTCTCAGAAGCCTCAGCTCCACTTCTCTTGAACACCTGGCATCGTTCCACTGGGTTCTATTTCTTGGGGAAACAATCCCTCTCTGCTAACCAGCAGAGAGGGGTGGAGCAGCTCTTTCCAAGAAAGCAGCGATCTTGAGCAGTGAGACACTGCCCAGAAACATCAAGCTGCACACATGCTCTTGTTTAGAGAGAGGGAACTGGATTGGGAAGCCTGGAAAACCAGGGACGTCTCCTCCCAAGTCAAGCAGCTCCGTGCTGCAGCAAAGCAGGACGTGGCCCAAACCCACCCCACAAGGAGTCTACAATGGTCCCTGTTGCTTCTCTCCTGTATTTTACAGCTGGTTGTGTCAGCTGGACTGGGCTGAAGCTCCTGCACCAGTCTGTCAAGACTACATTTCACAACTCAGGCGGAGAAACGGGGGAAGAGGCTGTGCCTGGAAAACACATAGGCGAGGCGAGCTCAGTCCAGAGGGCTGCTTTGTGGATTTAATGGTTATTATTACTATGGGGTGGTAAATATGGCTTTAGCAGTGCTGCCACACGCTGAGCACAATCCCGTATTATAAATAAAGAGTGGAGCAGCGAGCTAACGAAAGCAGTAACTAGCAACACGCCACCTAAGTATTTAGAAGCCCCTAGTGGGAGGCTCTGCGAGTTGCTGTTGGGAGGATGGTGCAATGATATATAACATAATCTAATCTAAAACTGGGGTAAACAAGAGGTGGAGGTTGGGTGAGCAGCTCCCAGCAAATCCGTGGTGCTGCTGCCTCACTGACAGCCATTCCTGCAGAGGTTGAGCTTGCGCTGAAGTGACAAAGAAGGTTCTCTCTGTCCTCCTTGCAGATTCCAGATGTCGTGCAGGCACCGCTGCGGGTGTCTGGAGTTTGATCTGGGGACAGACTGTTCCAGGGTAGTGCAGTAGCCCTCAAACTGGAAATCACAGCTGGTTTTGGGGATGCAGAGGTAGGGACAGGGCTTGAGGTTTCCCCTGCTGACGCCATGCAGGGAGGGGTCTCATGAGAGGGGATAGTGGCAGCAAGAAGGGAGAGAGATCCAAATGCCTGAAGGATAACCAGGGGTTAAGGGCTCTGCTCAGCAGATGGCTGGTGCCCAGAGCTGGTTCTGCACCACAGCTGAGCAGACTGGTGACCACCTTCCCTCCAGCACCCAAACAGTTCTGCACCCCAACAGGAATTCCTGACTTATTGAAAAAGGAATGGAAGCAGTGGCTGGGATTACTTACCCTTTCTAAAGATTTGAGCAGGTTTTGTCTTTCTTTTAGCTTCTGGATGCTGATGACTATTTTGTGTCTGGCGCCTTTGGTAACGTTCTGCAACAACAGCACAAACCCTGCTGTTACTGTTCCCCCTGGACAGCCGGGTCACCCCAGTCCTGTCCCCTCTGAATGTGAAGGGCTGCTCTGAATTACATTTCTGAGAGCAGGGATTAATGAGGGGCACTGAAAACCACTTAGAGACTGACTGAGGATCAGTATTCCCAGCTAGTCTGTCCCTCCCCAGGACATCTCAATGGTACTGACCAGCCCTCTCCATCCAGAGGGTAACACCGAGGTCAGTCTGGAGCTGGAGACGTTTTAAAGGTTAATAGGGCCATGAAAGCCCCACTGACTAAAGGAGCTGGGTACTGCAGACTGTGCCCCTGAAACTCCTGAACCTAATCCCAACTGGAAAAACACTCAAGGGCAGCTCCCAGCCATGGGACTTTCATGCTGGGACTCTGGTAAAAAACTGGGACAAGGCATTTTTTCAGGTAAAATATGGGGTGTTTTTCACTCCCCAAGACCAGGATTGTCCTTCCTCTGCTTCCCCACCACCTGTGGGGCAAACACCTTCCACGTGAAGACACAAGAAAAGGTGTTGGAGGCCTCTCATCTACCAACTGCACAAGCGCTGGGATGGTTTTACGACGGTGTGGGACATACTTGTGCCTCGAGCTGGCATTCGGTTAGCGCCATCATCTCCTCGTACGTCATCTGTGAGAAGAGGGCGGCGTACTTGTGCAGCCGGAGGCTCTTCAGCCAGGCTGGGACATCTGCAGCACAAAGGTAAAGAGGTAAGAGCTCTGTTGAGTTCAGACACCACTCAACCACACGCGAGAGCATCAACAGCAACACGAGGAGCTGATTAGGTGCCATCCACCATCCCACTGACACCCTACTGAGCCTCATGGAACTTCTAGAGAACATGATGCTATGGATATGGATGGTAGGAGGAACCAGCCCTGGGTTTCTGGGGCTGAGCTACTAGGAATTGACCGTAAGGGAGCCCAGGAACACGGGAACCACTGAAGCTAATGGTGTGGTTGAGCTTAGGAGGAGGAAATGGCTGCTTTGCAGATGGCAGACACTGATTTACGGTGTGAGGGAAGATGGTACGTGCTGAAAATGTAAATGGCTGCTTAAAGAGACATCAAGTTGTTTTTCATTTGAGCACGGAAACAGGATCCACCATCCAATATGGTCCTACAGCCTGCGACTTGGGACCTCAAAACACATTGACTGAAATGACTTCTTTGCTGTCATGATCTGCAGCGTAGGATCGCTGTGCCCAGCTGGATGGGTACCCAAAAATACCTCCCATCCTCCTGGTTTCACAGGGAGGACCTGGCAGAAGAATTCTCCCCCTGCAGCATGCAAAAGCCCACCAGACCCCTTGACACAGAAGGAACCCACAGAGAAGGAACTGGATATGGACCTCCCCCTCCTCCAGGCTGCTCAGTAGCTACTCAGGGTTTTGCAGGTTTGGGGGAGCCATGGTGACACGCCACAAGGGAGAGGGGCCCTGCAGGTGTCAGCATCACATCCATGGTGATGTTTGAGCTCTGCAGCCTAAATCATTGGATTTGCCACATCAGGACCTGTTTTATTTAGCACCTAGAACCCTACAACAGCTCAGCCTCAGCCTACTGAGCTCACACGCTGCTCTCCCAGCGTCTGTATCCGTCTGTCCTCATCCCGTTTCCCACCAGTGAGAGACCTGGAAGCCCCATCTCACCCCACTCCAGTAACAATGAATAAACCAGTTTCAGCCCCAGCTCTGACTGCAAAGCGTAAAGCCAGAAAGGGATGGATGCTTTGGAAAGGGATGAGACGATGCGAGGAGGATAGTCCCAGCGCTGGGACATCCTGAGGTGTGGGTGGTCTCTGTGAAGAAAGCCCCACGCTACTGGGTGCCAGATGCCAGTCAGGGATCATCACAGTCCTCTTCCCAAACCAACACCTCACTGCAGGAGGGGCAGGGCCGGATGGACCATTGGTTTGGTAATCCTTACATCTGCCAGCAGATTCCTGCTGCCCACTGCTGAGCTGACCCCAAACCCCACCTGCATCCAAGTAGAGGACACAAACAGCCCCGTGTGCTGCTTCATGCTCACAGTGCCTGCCCTCTGATGCACATCAGGGCTCACCTTTCAGTGAAATTCCTCAAATATTGCACAGAAGAACAGCAACCCCACAGCAAACATGGGGGCAAAGCAGTGACGATGAGCTGAACGTTGCTGTTCTCTGAAAGTCCCGATGCACAGCAGTCCTAAAACCTGGTACCAGAGGCCTCTTAGGCTGCTCTTGTGTTTAAAGAGCTCAAAAGCTATCACAGAAAGCAGTGTGGGACATGCAGGTTTGAATCTCCGTCTGATTTTAACTCCAAACCACAGTGTTCTAGTGATGATGACACATTGTCTACCTGATCCCACGTCCCCGGGGGCCATCCACCTCTGCTGACAGCAAAGCCCTTGGGGACAGACTCAGGAGAGAAATGACACTAAACCCTGCAGAAAACCCATCTCCAACCTTTGCAGAGGGTCAGAGGGCAGCAGCAGCTCTTCCTTCCCTCTGCATCAGCCTCCTAGGACCACCTCCTCATTTTGGAGAGTAGTCCCACGGACCCCCTGTCAGTGGGACTGGCAATCCCACAAGGGGCTGGGGAAAAAGATCCACCCCAGCACACAGAGTGATGGTGATGGGACTTCCCCACTTCCCAGAGGCAACCAGGAGGCACAAGGTCATCTAAGATGACTTAATGGCCCTTGGAAGGTCAAATGATCCTGACAGACTAACAAGTTGCCCACCCACAGAGCTACTCTTTAATCACTCATTACCAGCAGTTAATTGCAGAGTCACAGCAAGGTGGCTGCCAGAGAAGCTGTGTCTGATCGAGCAGCAGAGCGAAGACTTCCATGCTGCTCACCTACAGCTGGTCTGTCAGAAGGCTGGGGAAGAACTGTTCACAAAGGGAAGGGAACGATAGGATGAGGGGTCCTGGTTTGAAGCTGGAAAAGGGCAGAGGGAGGCTGGACAGGAGGACAAAGCTGTTGAATCAGAGGGTGGGGGATCCCTGGAACAGGCTGCCCAGACAGGGGGTGGAGACCTCATCCCTGGAGCCACTGAAGGTCAGACAGGATGGGGCTCTGGGCAACCTAGTCTGGTGAGTGATGGTACTGCTTGTTGAGGGGGATTGGACTGGATGCCCTTTGGAAGTCTCTTCCAACCCTGTGATTCTGTGATCACCCCCTACAGGTGCTAAAAGCTGGAGCACAGTCTGCATCTGGGTGCTGGCATGGAAATTTAGAAGGGAAGCAGTACACACAGATCTATACCTGTACACCCTGGCCACCTTTCTGAGTGCCCTTATAGCCCACCATGCTGAGCCATGGACACACTCACTGCAGAACCCCCCCAGCTCCAACCCAAACCCTCCTCCCAGTGTGCCCTGAGCTGTGCCCCAGAAAGGGGCAGATGAACAGGCTTCACAGGGAAACATGGGATCATTTAGGCTGGAAAAGATCTGTAAGATCACTGAGTCCAACCATTAAGCCAACTGTGCTAAGGCCATCACTAAACCCTGTCCTCGAGCTCCACACAGAGTCATCAAGGCTGGAAAAGACCTTCAAGGTCAAGTGGCATGTCTGTGTCTTCACTTGGGAGAGATCAGGGGACGGAAGAAAGCCAAAGGGTCCTTTTCTTTCAGCATAAAGATCGATGGAAAGGGGAGAAGTAGGTGGCAGAGGGGAGATGAGCTGCTGAGTCACCTCAGATGAGGGGTCTGCCATGGGTCTCGTTTCCTCACGCTCTTCCTGGAAACCCTGGAAGGTGCTAAAGAAGGAGGAGGCTGACCAGAGCCCTGGGTGACACCAAGCCAAGGGAGCCTGCAGGCGCTGCAGGAGACGTGGCTGCAATTCAGAGAAGGGACTTGGCAAAGGGAGCCACCGGTCTGGATGGAATAAGATGCAACCCAATAAAAATGCACGGGGCTGTGTTTTTCTGGAGGAACGGAGCGAGGGCAGGGAACGGGCAGTTCTCCTCACGGGGAAGCTCTAGGGATACAAGGGGTCACACGTGCCTCATGGGGAGTGTTCCCTGAGGATGAGGAGCTATAGGAGTCCTAGGAACGCTGGCTGTATGGCAAGTGAGTCTCTGCTCTGCTCTCCAGTCCAGTTCTGGGCAACACACCTTCAATGAACTACAGCCTTTCTGAAAAACCCACCAACCAACCTGTCAACGCCAGGCTTAGAAAACACCACCTGGGAAGGAACAGGACTAGGAAAACACAGGGGAGCGGGGAGGACACGACAGTTGTAGACAGCAGAGGCTGGAACATCTGTTTTACACATCCCTGGACACCAGGACTACAGTAATTTAGCTGATTCAGCAAGGGGGGAATCAGGTTGAAATGTTTGCAAACCTTCTTTGGAGAAGGAGGATGCACTGGATCTTCAGTCATTTGGGCTGTTCACGGCATCATTCAGGTTGGGAAAGACCTTGAAGATCAGCAAGTCCAACCATTAACCCAACTGTCCCAAGAGCACCGCTAAACCATCTCCCTAAGCTCCAGATCTCCACGACGGCGAAACACAGCCAGACTATCCATTCACCCATTTTTTTATGCCTCCACAGCCTGAAATTTGCTCTCCATCCTTACTGTGGCAACAAGGGTTGTTTCTCTGCCTTATTTACCAACAAGATCTCATCTATCTCTTGCTAAGAGTCTCTGTGAGATGCAAGTGTGATGGCAAAGCCAGCTGCAAAGCACAGGAAAAATTCACTGCGAACACGGATCCCGAGCCCCAACTTCCCCAAACAGTCGGAGGACAGCGGACATCGCAGTGGCAGAGCACGTGTGTCTGGCTAAACTCACACTAAGCTATTTTTCACTGCAATAAAAAAGCAAAAAGAAAGAGAAAAGAGCCCCTCTCACAGCCAGAAGCCACAGGGGATGGATAAAATCCAGCTTTTAGGAATGCTGGCAGCTTGCAGGAGTTTGGGGCAAAACCAGCCCACCGGCACCCGAGGGTGAGACGCCAGATCACAATCAGCCGCTACTTAAGAGCAAAGCTAATGTTCTGCCCTACAGCTCAATTCCTAAGCTGGGAAGAAACCGGGAAGCGTTTGGTTAGGAGGACTCTCGCCCCAAAACCGCCAACTGAGCCCCACGCTGCCGGGAAAAGGGCTTTTCCCCTCCTGCCTTTGGGTGCTGGGGTTGGGGTTGGGGAGGCATCTGGTTTTTCACTCACCTTTCATCCCACTCCCTTCCTCCTGGAATGTGTTACGAGCGGAAGGCTGATCTTCTAAATGTTCACTCCCACCACTTCCCGAAGAGGCTACACTGCTTTGTGGAGACAGGGGGGCATGATCGGAAGGGATGCACTGGGGTCCTCTAGCTCGTAAGTCCTCATGAGACATCCATCCATGTCCTAGAGGTTGGTTTGGCACATTCATGGGTGGGGTAAGGGACACAGAGCGTTTCAAAGGGCTGTGGTGTGTCTGGCCTGAGAGAACTGAAAAAAAAAATAAAATCAAAGAGGTTATTCCCGCCTCGCGGCCCGGGATGCAGCAGAGTTCCCCGAAAAAAAAGATAGCATTAAAAAAAAAAATCAAATGAAATCATCAAATGTGAGGTGGTGGCGGCTTTGCAGTGCCTGTGGCTACCTGAACTCTGAGCTCTCTCTGCTCTGCCTCCAAGGTGGGTGGCATGGGGGATGGGAGGACCTGCGAAGAGATGAGGTTGCGCGAGCTCTGGTGGGTTGCTTAAGGAAAGGTGCTGCGTGCTGGCATCTTTAGGGTTAAAAACCCCCCCGGACCAGCAGTGCTGGAGGGTTTCCCCATGCAGAGTCACGTACTGTCAGCAAAGCTGAGCATGGGTGCTCGGCCGCTGCCTCCCACCAAGCCTGGAGCCCGGGGGGTTGTCCCCCTTGCAGGTGGCATCACACAAGCACAGAATGGTTTGCACTGGAAAAGATCTTCGTGATCACTGAGTCCAACCAGTAGCCCAGCTGTGCCAAGGCCACTGCTAAAGCCTGTCCCTAATGGGAAATTTCAAGTGACTACACTGAATCCTCACAACTCACCCCACTAAAACCATCCTGACCTGAACCGTTCTGGAAAGGCATAGAAGTCCTCAGGATGGGAACATCCACATGCAGACCCAGGGGAAGCTGCTTGGTCTCTCCTTCTAGGTGAGGGCTTTGCTTGTGCCCCACAGCACGAGCATTTACACACCCCAAAGTTGTTGTGGAGGAACTTATCATCTGTAGAAATGCCAACACCTCACTGATTCCTACTACAGTCTTGCACTTGAGCTGTATCAGCAATGAGAGCATTCCAGCTCAGCCACCCATCAACGCAGCTCCCACCCCTCCACAAAAGGCAACTCCTGTGATTTTCACTTAACTCCGTAAAGATTTCATAGAATCACTGAAGATTCACAGAATGGTTCACCAAGGGACCTTAAGGATCATCAAGTTCTAATCATCCTGCCATGAGCAGGGACACCCCTCACTAGACAAGGGTGCTCAAAGCCCTAGCCAACCTGCCTTTGAACAGTGCCAGGGAGGGGGCAGCCACAACCTCCCTGGGCAACCTGGACCAGTGTCTCAGTACCCTCATTGTGAAGAATTTCCTCCTGACTTCCAGTCTAAACCTCCCCTCTTCCATCTGGAAACCATTCCCCCTGCTCTGACCACTCCAAGCCCTTGGAAACAGCCCTCCCCAGCTTTCTTGGAGCCCCCTTCAGATCTTCCTGGAGTCTTCTCTTCTCCAGGCTGAACAGCCCCAACTCTCTCAGCCTGTCCCCATAGGAGAGGTGCTCCAGCCCTCCCCTCATCCTCGTGGCCCTCCTCTGGACATGTTCCAACAGCTCAATGTCCTTCCTGTGTTGGGGGCTCCAGAACGGGATGCAGTACTGCAGATGGGGTCTCACGAGAGCAGAATAGAGGGGGAAGATCCCCTCCCTCGACCTACTGGTCACAGTCCTCTTGACGCAGCCCAGGATGTGGTTGGCTTTCTGTGCTGCAAGCGAACACTGCCGGCTCACGTTGAGTTTTCTGTCTACCAGCACCCCCAATGGATGGAAAGGATCTCCAGGATCATCAAGTCCAATCCTCATCCCAACATCTCCCTAAGCTCCAATTCAGGTATCTTTTCCTTAGGTGTGTGGGTTAGTAGGGTTAACACCGGGTATTTAGGGGAAAAGACAGACAGAGATGTACTGTCTTTGTTTCCTATCATGAAAAATATAAGAAAGAATTGCTCTGTTGGCTTCAAAAACTGTGGGTTCCATCGTTCCCCAAGTCATTAAACTGCTGGTTAAACCACAGATGCAGTCAATTCCTTTCCGCGTGTGGGTTAGGGATGCAAACCCCTTCTTTAATGCTTTCCTGCAGTTACTCTCAATGAAATTAACTGAAGTTCGTGGAGCCTTATAACTGAGACCAAAAACCCCTCTGGATTTAACCATCGCTCAGCCAAGCCACGTCTCATCTCCTGCTGGGATAACCGGGACGAGTTCTAGATGTGGCACTCCAGGAGGGTCCTTTCTGGTTTGCATCAAACCCGAGCCAACACTGCTATTTTCAGTGTGTGCTGGGTACAGATGTGGGGTTCCCGTGGCGGTGCCTCACAAAACATCTGCGCTGCTCTGAACCAAGGGCTTGGAGACAGCAGCGAGCGCTGCAGGGAGACTCATTTCTCAAAACGAGTGGCTGCGAGCGTCATTGCAGGGTGGCTGAAATGAGAAGCAGATTTGCTGCTCCAGGGTAATCTGAGGGTGGAGGGGTTAAAACGACCTTCCAGCCTGTCAGAAAGCAAAGCAACGACTTTTCCATATTTCTTTCAAGATTGGATTTCTTCACTCTGCACAAAACCTGGGGGGAATTCATGGCCCCTTTTGCTTCTCCTCCCTAACCCCCTTTCTAGGGTTGGTAGGAGCTCATCAAACCCACTAATGGCTCCTCCACATGTTATTTCCTAATATGAACAAGTTCTCGGTGGAGAACCCCCAGCCAGTTGTAGCGTGCTGTAAAAGTTAAGCTGGGTTTAATACCCAGCTAAACCTTGGGACAAACCCCACCAGCAAACCCACCTGTGCTGACCAAAAGCAGAATGCAAACTGAGCGAGTAGCAGGGTTCTAAAAGGAGGGGAGAGAAAAACCTCAGAACTCTTTAGCATTTATGAAACACCTGCAAAAAGCAGCCGGTGCCACATGTGGCTGATGGATGAGGCCAAAACCCCGCGGGTTTCTGCAATGCCTAAATTATTCCTATTTCTGAAAGCGTTTTCTCCTGCCAGCACGTAACACCGACACCACGCTGAGCCACGGCTTCTGCTGGAGAGTTTGTTCCCTTCCCCATTCAAGACCTACAGAAGTAATTTCCAGAAGTCTCCTGGCAGAAAAGGGAATCAGTGAGGACCTAGGATTTGTTTTCTGAGGTTTCCTGAAGTTGTGATGCATCCACGCGGCGAGAGAGATGGGTTTAAGAAGGTTAAGCCAAGCTATTTCAGCTCTTGCACCCCAAAAAAAGCAGCACCATAGCAGGGTTCTGGAGATGTCACATCACCCTCCCAGGAGAAATAAACATATTTAGCATAAAACCTCCCTAAAAATACAGGAAAATCCCAAACAGGCAGCTGAAATGCATCACACGGGCTGAGCAGGGCAGTGGCACCAAACAGAGCCCCTTCTGTGCCCACTGACCCCAACCACAGGAGCACAGTAAGGGGGAGAGAAGTCACCTCAAAACTGTTGTAGGAAAACTCTGGTTTAGGAAAGATTTGTGACCTCTGAATGAACAGGAGATGCAGGGGAATGGGAAGGAGGGCAGGAGCTAACTGCTCCTTTTCTGGAGGTTAAGGGGTGCCCTGTAAGTCATCCCTATACACAGCAGCTGGTGCCCTGCAAAGGTTAACCCACCCTCTCCCCACCAAAACCTATCCAAGAGGATATTCGCTGCTTAAATTCATCCCAGATCCTGTCCTGAGCATCAAAACCCTTCCAACTGCTGCTCTTCCATTTCAATTTCACATCATCTAATTAGAAGTCGGAGCTGCCTGGAGGAGGCACAATCAGCTCTGCAGGACAGCCAGCAACAATCAGAAACCCACACATAAAAATGAGTTGCCCTTCTCTCCTTGGAAAAGGCAACACTGGGGCCCAACAGACCATCTTCTGCTCGACCACAACTGCTCTCACTAAGCGGTGAGTCAATCACACAAGCTCACAAGATGCAGAGATGATTATTCCACAAGGGATGCTCCAAGCAGAAGAAGTCACAGGTTCACAGGTTTGTGGGTTGGAAGGGACCTCAGGGATCATTCAGTCCAACCTCTTAAAGCGGGATCCAGTTGAAATGAGCTGGCCCAGAACCCTGTCAAGCTGATGTCTACAGTTGAGCAATCACCAGCTCTTTGAAAACTCAGATGGTTCTGGGTGAGTGCAGGGCCGCCAAGAGGGGACACATCTCTTCTTGCTAAAAGCAATGGCTCATGCATGCCTTGGCGTCAGCAGAAGAAAACCAAGGGTGACTTTAGAACTTCACACTCAAGGCTCTGATGGCTTTTAAATGGTAAAAATACTACACTTTCATTTCAAAAGGAACTCTACTAGATTATTCTTTCGGGTAAGATAAGCTCCCAGGAGGTGGCCAGGGGCACGCCTGCCTTTCTGGGAGTTGTGGCAGTGTAAGCTGGGTGAACAAAGAGAGGAAACCACCACTCCAAAGCACCAGCCAGGCTGGCACATGGATCTCCTATAAATTGCAAGTGACCACTTCTGGTTTAAAGTGCTCTCCTGCCTTTAGGTGGTGTAAGAGATACTCGTTCCTCTGGGACCCACCAGTCACTGTGCAGAGGCACTGCCTGGTCTGGCACCTTCCAACCAGGCAAGTGATGGGCTGATAGCCAGAGCAGAGCATGGCTGTCCCCATGATACACAGGATGGTATCATCTCTTAGCTCTGTCCCAGGGGCTCTGAACAGCCATAAGAGTTGTGTTCAGCCCATGCCAGACCAAGCTGCCATGCAAGAAAGCTCCTCTGGGGTCAGCTGCAAGACAGAACAAGAGGAAATGGCCTCAGGCTGTGCCAGGGGATGTTTAGGTCAGACACCAGGAAAGACTGCTTCTGTGACAAGAGTGGTCAGGGGTTGGAACAGGCTGCCCAGGGAGGTGGTGCTGTCACCAGCCCTGGAGATGTTTGAAAAACAAGTACATCTGGCTGTGGGGGACTGCGTTTAGTGGTCATAGCAGCACCGGGTTGATGGTTGGACTGGCTGACTTTGTAGGTCTCCTCCAAGCTTAATTATTCTATGATTCTAACCCAGCAGATGCTGCTGAAATGAAACCCCTTTGAGATGAAACTCCTTTGAGATGAGCTTGGGAAGTTCTGCATCCTAGGGAAAACCAGGGTAACTATGAGCCAGCAATGTGCTCTTATGGCCAAGAGGGCCAACAGCATCCTGGGGGAGATCATAACGGGGGTGGTTAGCAGATCGAGGGAGTTCTTCTTCCTCTCTACTCTGCGCTACTGAGACTGCATCTGGAGTACTGTGTCCAGTTCTGGGCCCCTCAGTTCCAGAAGGGCACAGAGCTGCTGGAGGGTGTCCAGGACAGAGCAATGAAGATGATGAAGGAAGCAGAACAGCTCCCTGATGAGGAAAGGGGGGACCTCATTCATGTCTATAAATCTGTGAGGGGTGGGTGTCAGGAGGATGGAGCCAGGCTCTGCTCAAGGGCATCTGGTTATAGGACAAGGGGCACTGGGTGCCAGCTGGAACAGAGGAGGTTCCCTATCAATATCAGCAGGACCTTCTTCACAGTGAGGTAACAAAGTACTGGAACAGGCTGCCCAGGGGGGTTGTGGAGTCTCCTTCCCTGGAGATGTTCCAGACCTGCCTGGATGTGTTCCTGTGCAACTTGGTCTAGGTGATCCTGCTGTGGCAGAGGGCTTGGACTGGAGGATCTTTCGAGGTCCCTTCTGATCCCTAATGATTCTGTGATTCTATGAACTAACCCCGGACTATCAGTACCATAATGTTGCCAAAGTGCTCTTAAGACTTCCAATCAAGCTCATCTTAATATTCCCAGTGGAAAATAATTAAGAGGATGGAGAAGGAGTGATGGCAATGATGGAACCATCCCTGTGTGCAGGGCTGGAGTGGTAAGGAGCATCCCTAGGGGGGGGCCACCACCTCCCTAGGCAAAACCAGTTTAATCATGGGCTGGGCTGGCCCAGCAACATGTTCATAGAAATCTGAGCCTGTAAGTGCTTTCCCTGTGAAGGTCTGGGATTAGAGGGGTTTTTTTTCTCATCCTTTTGAAGTGGTGCTGCCTATTTTGGTCGGCAAAAGGGGTTTTGTTCGCTCCAGACCATGTGGAGCAGCGTCAGACATTTGTGTTGTGGTTTCTCAGGGTTTCAGGCCAAATTTTCAGCCTGAGAAGGGAAAAGCCACCCATTCCTGTAATTTGAGGTGAGGAACTGGGTTCTGCAGGCAGACCTTCCTCCACATGAGGTGCTGGCTTTTCCTCTGCCCCATCGTTAAACCTGGTTAAAAGTGCTGCAAAAACCTTCCACCTAATCATGTGGGGCTGACAATGAGAGCCAGACCCACTGCTGGCTCCAGAGGGGTGCTCAGGCCACCTCTGGTCCCAGGATGACCCCACTGCATGGCCACCACCAGGTCCTGGACACCCAGAGGACCTTTACACCAACCTCACAGCCCTTTACACCAGTACAGTCCATACAGAAACCCATGGCTGGAGAAAGAAAAAAGCTCTGTGAGATGGATGTTAAAGTCTTTGGGAGATTTTCTTTGAGGGTTTTTAGTCTTAAAAATGGCACTTCTTGGCTACGAAGCTGGTTGTGGTGGATCCTCAGGCAGTATCTGATCCTGTACAATTCCTTTTCTGGTCGGTAGGTACTTGGGAACAGCAGCCTGACCCCAATTTGCTCCAGGGAGCTGGAGTGTTTTGAATCCACTGAGGCCACACAGCCTCTTGTACAGCCTGGAGGAGGAATCCTGGGCTGCTCCAGCACCCCCCCTCGGTAAAACAACCGCTAAGTTCAACTCAGTCCTCTCCTCCTTGCTACCCAGATCACGAAGAACCCTTGGACAGAGCTGGTGATGGGTCACGCTGCCCAGCTGGCTCCCAGCCTGGGCACTTCATTCAGCCGGCTCCTCACACCGCCGCGGCCGAAGCAGAACCCGATGGAACATTTTTCGGCTCCACATCCCCTAACCCTTGGAGCCTTTTCTTTGGGTTTTTTTTTCTTCTGCCTCCCTGGGTTTTGCCGCTGTGACTTTATCCTCGTTCGGATGATGCTGGACAAACCGTGGTGCTGCCTCTGAATCAGGGGCTGATAGAAACCAGGGGGAGCGAAATCAAGGGTCCTAAATGCAAGCAGCAACGGGGTAACTGTTTATGAGGGTGGGAGGGGAGAAAGAAGGCAAGAACAGAGTGCTGCCTGGAGCAGAGGAATGAGGAAGAAGCACAGAGTGCAGAAAAGCCTGTCAAGGGAACTTTTTATAAAAAATGACGTTTTTAAACACAGTTTCCTGTTCAAGAAACTGGACGGAGAAACAATAACCCGTTTGTTGCTGCTCTCTCCCAGCACTGCAGGCAAAGCCCCAGCTGGGCTCAGCCAGGGCAGGGGACGTCTCCGCTGACCACAGAGGGGTTCATGAGCCCCGGAGAGGCAGGAGGACGTGTGGATACGCTTTTTGGCTCTGTTAGGAATTGCTGGTTTGGTTATTTACTCATCTGTGTAGTAGCAGGAGCAGGGCTGAGCCTGAAGAGATAGGAGTGCAGCTCTTGGTGGCTGCAGCAATCCAACAGGATGTGTTTCTGGAGGGAAGCCCAGCTTATCTCACTAGGGAGCAGGAGCTCAGGAGCTGATTTCAGGGTCCTTGTGTGGGGCTTCGCACCAAAGCATCCAGCAGCAAGGCTGGAGCAAGGTGTGAATCTGCCTGTGGTTTCACTCACAGGCAAAAGGGCACAAGAAATTGTGGACAGGGGAGGTGGAAATCAGTGTTGGGGCATCACAGAATCACAGAATTCTTAGATTGGAAAGGACCTTCAAAGCCCCTCCAGTCCAGGTTGCTCAGATCCCCAAGGGCAAATCTGACCTGGGATGGGCCCAGAGATGGAGCTCCTCCCACCTCTCCCCCAACTCTCAGCAGCAACAATTTCTCCCTTCTCTCTCCCCTGATTCCCTCTCTCAGTTTAACCCTTGTCCTGGCACAGCAGCCCCTGCTGAAACCTCTGTCCCCATCTTTCTCATTGGCCCCTTCAAACCCTGAAAGGCTGCACTGAGGTCTCCTGGAGCTTCTCTTCTCCAACTGAACCCCTCAGCTCTCCCAGCCTGGCCCCACAGCAGCAGGTTCCACCCTCAGCAGCATTTCTGGGGCCTCCTCTGGCCCTGCTCCAACAGCTCCACGTCTCTCCTGTGCTGAGCTGGACTCAGCTCTGCAGAGGGGTCTCACCAGTGCAGAAGGGGATGGAGTGCTAAGAGTCCCGGTGCAAGAAGGTGCTGCCTGACACCACGCTGCACAGTATGTGGTTTCTCTCATACATTTACACAGAAAAAGCAGTGCTCACCCCTGGGGGATCCCGGTCTGCTAACACTAGCAGCACCAATAACAACCACCACTAATAGCACGGAGCCTCCTTAATCATCCCAGAACTCATGCATTTTTTGCTATAGGCTCCCAAGGGAATTTCCTCCCCTGCTCACAGATAAGCTAGATAAATGGCACTGGGATGCAGAAACTCTCCTTCCTGCAGTCCTTTCCCACCCAGAAGAGATGTCCAAGAGCATCTGCTCTGCTGAAGCAGCAGCTGGAGCTCCCCACTGCCTCTACCAGCTGCTAATAGGATCCCTTGGTCTGAGGAGCATCTGCATGCTGAGAGCACTGACAGCATCAGCTTCTACTACGCGTCACACCTCACACAGAGAAACCCCTCTATCAGTTACAGTCATTCCAGGAGGAAAAGCTGGAAGAGGAGCAACCTTTACGTAGCAATATGCAACCTGGAGGAAACTGGGTGTAAGATAAGGGTCATGAGTCAGTCAAGTGGGGGAATTTGAAACCTCTGGATCTACCCCAAGAAACTGGGATCAAATAATCATAGAATCACAGACTGGGTTGGGCTGGACAGGACCTGAGAGATCATCCAGTCCCAACCCACTGCCATGGGCAGTGACCTCTCTCACCAGACCAGGTTGCCCAGAGCCCCATCCAACCTGGGCTTCAACACTGCCAGGGATGGAGCAGCCACAGCCTCCTGTGGTTGATTCATTAAAGAGTGAGTGGAGTGAGGGCAAGGAGACATCATTCCTTTGGGGGTGACAAAACACAGGTGAACAATGTGTGCCTGACACGATGTACATCTCATAACCATCACCCCATCATCAGCAAGGAAACTTCACCCAGAAGAAGGACTTTGCTACAGCACTGTGGCCTTTTCCATCCCCACAGACCTATTTGTGGTTCTCTCCTCCCTGTGTCTTTTTACCCACTTCCACCTGTTCAGAAAAGCCATTTCACCTCCTCTCTTGTAGGCACCACAGCCGGGACTTTGCAAGAGGCCACTGAGGGTTAAACGCAGTAGCCAGTTGCCCACATAAGAATCATTAGGGATTCGAAGGGACCTCAAAAGATCACCCAGTCCAATCCTCCTGCCACAGCAGGATCCCCCAGACCAAGTCGCACAGGAACATAGCCAGGGGGGTCTGGAATGTCTCCAGAGAAGGAGACTCCACAACCCTCCTGGGCAGCCTGATGCAGAAGATGCTGCCCAGCAGAGACACCTCCTGACTGGCCATATTGTTCCCAATACCCAGCTCTGCCCTGGCCCCAGCAGTCCCCAGCAGCAGTGGGACAGTCATGGCTGTTCCCATAAACCACATATTAATTCTTTCCTATTATTGCTCCAAATTATCTCAGCTCAGCTTTCCACCTCCTCTACATACCGACAGCATGAGCATCCCAACAATCTGCCCTCATCATCCTCCGTAACATTCCTGACTGCTCAGATAGTGCCTTGAATCCCAGTTATGACACAGATCTCTGCGCCAGCGAACACGAGACGCTATTGCTCAGCAAAGCGGGGTAGGGTGGGACTACGGTTACAAGAGAACTCAGAGCAACCGGCCTGGAATCAAATGGAGTAATGAATGGGAACGGCAAAGTGGAGGGGAAAATGAAAAGAAATAAAATAAATTAACAAATGTAACAAATATTTTAAAAACAGAGTATGAGCTCAGAGGCTGCCAAAACAGAGCCATTGATTACAGAGCCTTTGATCCATTTGCATGCAGAGAGCTTTGCTTTGGAGCCGAGATGGAAACGGAGTCTTAATATAGCTGGAGAGAAAATATCCTTCTTGCACTCTCCTAACTGCACTTTGATAGGAAGCAGCCACAGAGCAGATGGTGCCTATATATAATCACCAGACCTATTATCCCAGCCTCTTTTAGTAATTTGAAGGATGTGATAACCACAAGGAGAACAGCAAATATTCCCCCTCCTTCCCTTCCTTTCCCTTCCCCCTGCTAAGAAAAATATCCAAAAAAGAATAAAAAACCCTGACGAAGAAAGAGGAGGAAGCTGTAATTATGGCAACGATTAAAGGGATTTCCAAATGAAGTAAATAACTATTTTGTGCTCTGCTCCTTTAAACCAGAAGTCAAAAGTTAATTAAACGGCAGCGTGTTACTGAGTCAGGAGAACACTGCAAGTCCCCGTGCTGTAGGGAAGGAGACTGGAGTGGCTTTGGCTGAGTCCAAGTCCCAGCACTCCCTTTCTTCCTTGGTGTTTTCCTGACACTTTACTGCAGCTGCTGTGGGATGGTGGGAACAAGGAGAGCTCATCTGTCTCTCTGCTGCTCTACCTGACAAAGCTGCACAGTTTCTGAGGATGAGTGATGGAAAGGCTTCTCAACCCATGGAGATCCTCAGGAAATGCCTCATTGCCCTCTCCAACTCCCTGAAGGGAGGCTATGGAGGGGTGGCTGTTGGCCTCTTCTCCTTGGTGCCTGCTGACAGCAGCAGGGGCACTGCTCTGCAGTTGAGGCAGGGGAGGTTTTGACTGAATCTTAGGAAGAAATTCTTTGCAGAAAGAGTGGGGAGGCACTGGCAGGGCCTTCCCAGGGAGGTGGTGGAGGCCCCATGCCTGGAGGTGTTGAAGAACCGTGTAGCCATGGTGCTTCACGCCCTGCTCCAGTGGCAGCAGGGAGGGGGTCAGGTTGTGTTTGTCAGTCTCTCAGAGACTGAGGTCTTTTGTTGGTGTGGGGACGGTTGGACTCAGGGATCTAGGAGGTCCTTTCCAACTGGGATTATTCTGTGATTCGGTGTGATTTTCATTGAAAAGGGTTGAAAAGGGGCATCAGGAGGTTGTTGTGGAGGAGCAAAACAGGTCAGTATCATCTAGATGGGAGAATCAACCAGAGGTGGGTTGGTGAGAGCAATCCCTAGCTGGAGGTGTTACTCATAGAATCATAGGGTAGGAAGGGGCCTTCAAAGGTCAGCTAGTCCAACCCCTCTACAACAAGCAGGGACAAAGAATCGCAGAATAGAATCCTCATGGCTTGAAAGGACCTCCAGGATCAAGTCCAGCCCGCATCCCAACAGCTCCCCAACCCCTAGACCATGGCCTCACGTGCTCTAGCTACTCGATTTTTAAAGACCTCCAGGGGTGGTGACACCACCACCTCCTTGGGCAGCCTGTTCCAGTGCTCAGCTACTCTTTCAGGAAAGAACTTCTTGCTAGGATCCTATCTAAACCTTCCCTGACACAACTTGAGGCCATTGCCCCTCGTCCTATCACTGGTAATTTGGGAGAAGAGAACAGCACCATTCACCAGACCAGATTGCCCAGAGCCTCGTCCAGCCTGACCTTGAACTGCTCCAGGGATGGGGTTTCTACCACCACCCCAATCCCCAGATGAAAGACCATTTTCCTGATGTCTGACGTAAATCTCCACTTTTCCAGCCCTATTGTTCCCTGCCCTATTGAACAGTTCTTCCCCAGCTGCCTTATAGACCCCTTTCAGCTACTGAAGGCCGCTATACTCAGCAGACACATGTGCTTTCTGGACCTAAGCTAACAGTGGAGGTACTGAGGAGCATCTCTAGGTACCCGGATCCCAGACAGAGTCCCCAGCCCCATGCCAGTGGTGGCTCCAGTGGTGATGTAACTAGCAGACGGGGACCCTCGGGCGCTCACATGGTGATGAGAAGAGCAAAGCTTCCCTCAGGAGAGCAACAAGCACCTATGCAATGAGTAACCACAGCTTTGCTGCCGTCTGTGCCACTATCCGACAGGCACCAAGGCAGCTGGTGAAATACACCCGGGTCTGGGAGGGTCCATCCATCAACAAAACCTCCCAGTCGACCGACACGGGAGACTGCTGAGGGGTCTGAGAGAATTACTGGGGATGTTTGACTGTGCTCCACAGCCCGGAGACCATCAATCAGCCACACTGGCAGTTTCTGCACCGCTTCCAGGTCTAGAGGGTGATTCATTGGCGACAGGAATCCCAAGGACCATAGGATGGTGCATAAAACCATCGCTGCTGCTCCTTAACATCCCTCCCCCGAGACACCAGGAGCCTGAAGCTTGGACCTCTCCTCACCCTGACTTGCAGGTCAAGGATGGTGTCCAACCCCCCAGGGCGAATGGATAAGCAGCACGTTAATGGCCATATAAAACCAGCTCACACAGTCTGCTGACTACTTATGGGTGTTGAATACACAAGCTGAGAGGGTGGGAGTGTCCCTGGGTGCTCCTGGAATAGAGGTTTCCAAATTAGGTGGCCTCACTCCAGGCAGGAAGCTGTGGAACCATTCCTCTCTGAGTAGGGCACGTGAGTCTGGGAGCGATGCCCCATAAAGATACGTGGGTAAAGCAAGGATCAGACCTCGCATCAGGTTTGGAGAGAGTAACGGTGCAGTGCTGCGGTGATATGTGCTCTTTGGGGACAGCCATGTGAATCCCCAGACCAACCACCACTTCCCTAACAACTGGGCTGTTTGCCAGGGTGATGGCAGGCCAGACTGTACTGACTGGTGTCACGAGAGCTGGTCTGGACCTTCCAGCAGCCAAAAGCAACCAGTGACATCCACACATGCTCCCCTGCCACCACAGCTGACTGGGGGCTGAGCAGAGGCAGGACCACGAGATCCAGCATGTGAAAACTCACTCACACATGGGAAACACATTTGGTTCCCCGCCTGCTCCCTGCACTTGGCAAGCAGGTACCCATCACTCGCTCGACACTCTGCCTATGGCTGGCAGGATGGGCACAGAGCCCAAAAGTGCTGCCTGCTGCTGGCAGCACATATGCCCCCCGTCGTCACTTGCAACCACGTGAAAGCGGAGAGCAGACGCGGCAAGGAAGACCTCACTGCTGCATCTGATGCCTGCAGGAACATCAGCTCTGCTCTGCTGACCTCAGAAAGAGCAGGAAACGTCTTCTGCCCTGAAGGCTTTGCGACTGTGCATCCCCTGCAAGTGATGCTGTGAGTGGGAAAAGCAGAGTCATCCTCCCTGGTGCTGGCTTGGGGACAATGTCCAAAGCCAAGTGTTCAGCAAATGGGTTACTCCATGAGTTCAAGAAGGACACAGAGCTGCTGGAGGGTGTCCAGCATAGAGCAGTGAAGAGGATGAAGGAAGGAGAGCACCTCCCTTCTGAGGAAGGGCTGAGGGAGCTGGGTCTCTTGAGCTGGGAGAACAGCAGGCTGAGAGGGGACCTCATTCCTGTCTCTAAATCTGTGAGAGGTGGGTGTCAGGAGGATGGAGCCAGGCTCTTCTCAAGGTCATCTGGTGCTAGGACAAGGGGCAATGGCTGCAAACTGGAACAGAGGCAGTTCCATATCAATATCAGAAGGAACTTCTTCCCAGGGAGGGTGACGGAGCACTGGAAGAGGCTGCCCAGGGCGGGTTGTGGAGTCTCCTTCTCTGGAGATGTTCCAGACCTGCCTGGATGTGTTCCTGTGTGACTTGGTCTAGGGGATCCAGCTGTGGCGGGGGCATTGGACTAGATGGTCTTTCGAGGTCCCTTCTGATCTCTGATGATCCTATGAGTCCTCTCTGTTCTTTCCCTTCTGCTCACACGTTATCTTTCCATACAACTCTGCCTCTAAGCTACAGAATTAACAAGATATTGTAGTGATGAGGTCCTGGCAAAGCCAGTGACTCCTAGAAATGTTCTCTGATGGTTACGTGCAACACTAGAGGGCATGAGCAAGACAACAAGTGCCCCCGTGTGCCACAGCTGACAGGCTCAAGGCCAACGAGCCATTCTCAGTCCATCAGTAAAAGAGGAAAAAACCCAAACGTGAGAGATGTCCCAGCCGACAGGAGGAGTGCCAGGCGTCCAAGTCTCAGCACACAGCAGGGCCAATGGAGTTCCTGAAGGCAATTCCTGAGTACAAAGCTAATCACCTCCCAACAAGAATAGTGTTTACTTCACTACTGTAACCTTACTGACTTTACACTAGTTTTGAGCAAGCAACCTGCAATCTGCCCATCAACCCAAAGCAAATGAGAGTGGCCTCGCTCATGTTTCCCTTCTCTTCAGCTCTAGGGCAAGAGAAGAGATTTTTCCTTTCCAGGGCAAGAAGGTGAATGTTGCTCCTGCATCATGCTGCTCACTCTTCTCACAAACCACATCAGATTTCATGCAGAGCCTCCCCTGGGAAGGGCATAGCAGTCAGTCCCAAGCACCCAGCACCTTCTCCTGCAGTGCAGAAGTGGAAGGGTGGCTGCAGGCTAGCCAAGGGCTTGGCTGATGCAGGGACTTGTGTGTTCTCAGGGGAATCCAGGCAGTGCCACGACACTGAAATGCCAAAGAGCTTGCAATGCCTCTCCTGGATGAGCACAGGCCCAGTGCCTGGGAGTTCTAATCAGTGGGATATTCCCTAGCAAGTTCTGACTGTATCTACTCATTGCTGACCTGTGATGCACATCACTGCATGAGGAGGCTCTTGCTCCTCTACCAGTAAGAGCCTGCAACACCTGCCTTCGTAATTCAGATCTTTGGGGCAAGTTGTTGTTGCTCCTGAAGCGAAATCAAGACCTTCGGCCCCTGCTCAGAGACCTGCCCCCAGGAACCTGCTCAGCATGGGGAGCTGAGTGCCCTGGAGCTACACCACAGGCAAGAGCCCAGGAAAACCTCACCATACACTGATTAGAGAAGTAACATCATTGGTCCCAGGTCCTCTACTGGGAGTAGAAGACCAAGACACTCACCCAGCAGATGCATGCTGGAACCAGGAACCAAACTTCTTCAGCTGTGGTTTCACTGGCTCACTGTGGCCAGCTGGACTTGCTGTCACTCCCACCAAACCTGGTGTCTTTCTTTACATTCTTCCCCAGACCAGAGTACCTGAGTAGTGAGTACCAGAGTACCTTTGCAGTGCTGGGCAAGAGTATCTACTAGCAGATCCTCCTCTGAACATACTCCCTTCTGACAAGGTGGAAAACTCTGATAATGACAGCAGAACCTGCACAACATCAGATGGTGGAACCTGGGAAAAGCAGCCAGAGTCCTCCACAAGAAGCTCTTGGTCTGCAGCTACAAAAGCTGCTCTTTTCTGTCCTTTCAGAGTTTCCAGGCCCTGTCTCCACTGCAAAGGCATTGTGCAACCTGGGTGTTTTGCAACCACTGCCTGACTCGGTGGCAGAGCTCCAGGCTTCACCCTGTCCCACCATGTCTGGAGCAGCGATGGCCTCTTGCCCACCTCGACTCTTGAGCCCACACTGAGGTTGCCTTTATTCCCAGCACACCAAAGTTTGGTTTAAAGTTGCAGCTTAGGCTCAGAAAGCAGTTATGGCAGTGCAGATGATGGGAAGGAACACAGAAACTTCTATCAGCTCGGGTGAGTCTGTACCCTCAGATTGCTCCAGACCCAAAGCCATCATTTATGACGCTGGTCCTGCTCCTGGATTATGACCACTGGTGTAAACCCAGAACGGCTCTTCCAGAGCACTCCAGATTTGCCCTGTGAAGGCTGAAGGGCTCCAGCAACATCTCCTCAAGCTGTGACTTAACAGCCAGAGCTGTTAAGAGAGAGCTGGAGATGAACTGAGCCTGAACCAAGTCTCAAAGCTTGGGTCTAGGTCAAGTCAATGACAAGGACAGAGCAAAACAAATTATCACATGAGCTGCAGCCGCCTGTATTTAAACCCTCTGCCGTGACAGCGTTAAACCTAATTATGCCACAACACCACAAGAAAACACCTCGGGCAAGATCACCGTGTTACTCCTCTGGGAAAGGCTTTGCCCCATTCTGGTGTCAGGAACAGGCTGTGCTCATGCAGGGCCAGGTTGGGGAGGGCTGTGCCCTGCAGGGTGCTGCTGGATTAAGTCTCTCTGCCCAGATAAATGCCTCCGAGTAAGAGAGAGAATTTAAAAATAATAACACTAAAACCTAAACAAACAGCTACAGTTTGAGAGCTTTGCTTTGGAATAAAAGATTAATGGGTCTATTGATTGACTTGGGGGGCTGGGACAAAGGCTGACAGCCGTGTTTATTTTTTAGCATCTCTCTGTGGACCGACTGTGCCTGTGTCCAAGCAAATATTGAGTTAAGGAAGCTTCTGAACTATCACATCAAGTGTGATTGGGTCACCTCCAGCTCAGCCTGCAGGTTGTCTGAATGTAGTGCCACCAAAACATGACAGCAGGAGTTACAACAGCTTAACATTTAGGAGGGGGCTGGGTTGAAGAAGTGTTCAGATGCCTCTGCATCCAAACTTGACCTTACAAATACATGTACGACCCCAGTGCGATGCTTGGGAAAAGGTTCTCTGAATATGGATCTCTATCAATCTTGCAGCTCAGAGCAAGATGGTGCAAGTGAGCTGCCCCAGCACCACACAAAGTAGCTACTGTGGGATGCCAGGAAGCACTAGTCCAGGTAAGGGCTGTTGTGTGGGGCAGGGGGACACAGAATCATAGAATGGTTTAGGTTGGAAGGGACCTTAGAGATCATCTATTTCCAACCCCCTGCCATGGATGCTGCAGCAAAGCAAGAAGCAGAGATGGAGGAGGGATGTGATCTTCTTGCAAAAGACCAGGGGTAAAGTGTAGGGCTGCTGCTCCTAATGCTGGGAGGATTTAGGAAAAGCTCAGCAGTGCAGCAGTTTGAGCTCTGCTGGATAATCCAGCTGTTGCCTGGGGTTTAGCACCTTGTGTTAATATTGTGAGACCCTGATGGGCAAGAGGTAGGTCACCGCTTTGGCTAACAGGTAAGTCTGAGTGCAACAAGGCTCAAAGAAACACAAAAGGGTTTTGGGAAAGCATCTTTCAAGACTTAAGACAACTTAGAGAGCTCCAGTCACTGTCAATGATTAACCTGCTGCACTCACCAGACCTTCTTTGACACGAGAAACCAGATCCTTTCTGAAGCCGCCCCTTTCCACTGCCTCCCTGGGTGCAAAATGCCTCTGAACTGTCAGGTATACAAAAACCACCAGGAAGAGCTCTCCCCCTCGCCCCCTAAAAATAATCCCTGGAGAGGTTTTACAGACCAACTGCAAACACATTCACAGTTCTTCCTTTTTAAACCCTCCCTGCAACAGCTCTACTTCACAGCACAGGGACCTAGCTGATGAAGAAGCTGAACATCACACAACCCCATGGCAGGAAGTGCTGGGGCTTCATAAGCCAAGGGGCTGGAGGGGAGTGATGTTCAGAGTTGGTGGAGAAGCTCAGATCCTTCTGCTGAACCCCAGAGTGGCAGGGCAGGCAGCACTGCCTGCAGGGATGGACACAGAGACAGCAAGCTGGGTGCTCCAGCAATAAACCCAGAGCTGCACTTCAGATTGTTACTGATTTGAAACATCACCTAAAACCCTGTTTATTACGGGAGAGGGAAAACCCCTGTTTATTACAGGAGAGGGGAAAACCCAGAAGCCATCAGTGACCATTTTAAAGCTTTCAGCTATTTAATTGTGGCTTTCTGCACGCTGATAGAGAAGCCTGAGCTCTCACTGCAAGAAGCCTCTCCTCTACAAAGTGCTCTCTAGATCCAGGCAAATGCCAAGTATCCTTGAGAAAGAGACCTCTCAAATGCCCCAAAGGGAAGAAGGATGCCCAGCCTAGCAGGTGTTAAGTGGCAGCCACCCAAGGTGGAAGGTACCACAGGCCTCCACAGAGGGAGCAGGTGGGCAAAGGAGTTCCTGAACCCCACTGAGAACACCCTTCTCTCCCAGAGGTGGATCACAGGCATCAAAGGGTGTTTTAGAAAAGTTATAGCTTAAAGCTTTGGCACTGTCTTCATGCAACTCAGTGACTACTCAGCTCTCTTGGAAAACACTAAAGACTGGGCATCTAACCCCCCTGATCACCACCAGCTTCAACTCTCTGCAGCAGCAAAGGAACCCCTTCGGATGTGCCCTGAAAATCATGGAGCTTGCACTCCCAATCCCAGCTCCTCCCAGGTCACTCCTGGACTTGCCTCAAGTGCCCCAGCTCACTTTGGGATAGAAGCATCAGTTTAGGAACTCTTGAGGTGTCAACTTCAGCTCTGCATAGAGCTGCATGAAATAAAAGGGGCTCCCTTCCATAACGCACATTTTTTGCTCTTAGAGCTTGGCTCTTCTTCCCTTGTCTCCAGCTGCCAGGTCCTTAAAATCCCACAGGACTAGAGGGGAAAAAAAGGCAGGCAGGCAGGCAATAAAAAAGCAGGTGGGGGAAAGAAAACAGCAAAGAGGAATTCTCTATGGCCCAATGAACCTAGTCCTTTGGCTAACCACGGCAAAGCAGCATTTTCTAGTGGGATGGAGGGACCGTGCTGTGAAGAGCGGTCGTGGGTCGCTGACCCCAACGCTTCCCGTGAGTACTTACTGGTGCTTGTGCTAGTGCCGATGGTGTTGATGGTTGTGGGGACGGAGGAGGAGGAGTAGAGGGGCAGATGGCCATTCTCGCATGCCAGGTTTTTGTCCTGCCAGCTGGAAGCGCTGACGCTTATGCCCGAGTCTCGAGAGTTTTGCCATCCGTTGAGTTTGTCATCAGAATTTTGTCTTTGGTGATAGTAGTGAGTCTGCCCGTAGTCCACCGAATCCGAGCGGCCTCTGTTCTGGCTGCCAAAGCCCCCTGACGTGCGGTCCTCCAGGTGGTTGAGCCACATGGCCAGGGCGCTACGGTCCTCTAAGGAGGTGGCAGGGTGTATCAAGGCGTAGGACAGCAGCTGCCTGCTCTCCTCGATGTGTTGGTTGTGTTCGATCGAGTGCGCCAGGATTTTAGGCAAGAGTTTCATATACTCAACTTTTGCCTCGATGTTTCCGGGCTTCAGTAAAGGCAGGTGGGTTAACAATAGGGAAATCACTTTATCCTTGGATTCCTGTTGCCATTGGTTAATGATTCCTGTTGAAGGAACGGGAGAAAACAAAACAAAACAGAAAGAGAATTGAGAAATCATCAAGCAGAGCTAATAAAGAAATAAGCAGACCCTGGTAGGGTGGTTAGGACACACCAGAGGGACATCTGTGTAGGTGATGCCACTGCTTGAGCATCTCCCAGGCAAGGAGAGCCTCTGCTCTCCAAAAACCAAGCTCATGGCAAGGGATGTTGAATCAGACACCCAGAGCTACCAGCTGCTCCTGAAAATCACATGAAGAGCCAAACACACCTCTGCAGCCACGCAGCTCCACCGCTGGTGTCCCAATCATCATCAGTCATGACTTTGCCCAGACTTTCCCGACTGCTGCCGATTACACAAAATACTGCACAAAAGCACTGTGAGGACAAACCTAACCTTCTCAAAGCATCGGCTGGCAAATGGAAAAGGTCAAGATTCAACTGAGCAAGAGTCACAGAGAGCAGGAGGCTGATAACCAAACCAGGGTGTTGGTCCATCTGTGGGTGTGGTGTGATAAGATACCCCAAAGGTGCTGTGGGAAGGGCTTAGCTGAAGTAGTCACAGAGCTATTGTCCCTCTGTTAGAGCAGATAAGAGAGGTTTTAGAAGAGCAAGAGAGCAAAAACATCCAGCAAATACAGAGTTTAGCTTTAAAAATCTACAAAAGGAAAAGTCAGGGAATTGTAAACCGGTCAGTTAACTCCAACTCCTGGAAAACTGATGGAACAAATAATGAAACTACCTATTTGTAAGCACTTAGAAGATAACAAGATGATAAGTGACTGCCGACATAGATTTGTCAAGAACAATTTCATTTGCTTCTGTGACAGACTAACCGGCCTGTGAAGAGCTGGGGAAAGAGGCGGCACTGTATATCTTGATATTCATTAGGTGCTGCCGCACGCGGCTCCCTCGGCAGCACATCAGAGGAACACGCTCGGGTGAAACTGCTCTAATGTGGGCACACAACTCATCAGAAAGCCATACGGAGAGAGTCGTTACTGGTGATTCACCGCCAGACTGGGAGGATGTGCTGAGCCGAGAGACTGGTCCTGGCCGTGACACCATCTACTATGTCATCGGCAATAGGGGTGATGTGATAGATGTATTTGATGCACAGGAACCACGCTAGGAGAAAGGAAAAGGCTCCAGAAAACTGGATTGGAAGTCAAGCAATGCTGGGACCTGGAGCAACGTCAGAAATAAACCAGCAGCAAGCAGGTGGGAACAAATCACTGGGAGGTAGCAGGTGCAGAAGAGCCTGGGGTCAGGAAGCACCGCAGTCTGAACATCAGTCAGAATGCACAACTGCACCAGCCAGCCTGTCATCTGCCTGAGAGGTGAGGAAAAGCTGCTCTCTAAGTCTCCTGGGGACTGTAGTAATAGGTTTGAATTGCAGCAGAGCTGAATGAGGTCAGACTTGAAGGAATGACCTCGTACAGGTAGGGCTAGTGATGTGCAGTGAGACTCTGCCTACAGACGTCGTGAAATCTCCATCACTGGAGTTTTTTCTGAACAGTTTACACAAACTGTGGTCAAGGATAGCTCAGGATTGACCCAGACCAATGTTTCTCTGCCCCAGTGCCTACCAACCCCTTCTATGAAGCCTTCAAATTATGAGTCCTTGTGCCTAAGAGTGCCACATCTGAATCATCTGGTGGAAAAAGATTTGCTTCCATCTGCTTTAAAGCCACTGCCCAAAACTTCACCAAGTGAAATGCCTTAAGCTCTGATGTGACCAGTATGTCAAGGGAGGGGATCTTCCCCCTTTATTCCGTGCTCCTGAGAACCCATCTGGAATACTGCATCCAGTTCTGGAGCCCCCAGCACAGCAAGGAGATGAGCTGTTGGAACATGTCCAGAGGAGGGCCACGAGGATGACGGGAGGGCTGGAGCACCTCTCCTATGGGGACAGGCTGAGACAGTTGGGGCTGTTCAGCCTGGAGAAGAGGAGATTCTGAGGAGATCTCAGAGCAGCCTTCCAGTACCTGAAGGGGGCTACAGGAAAGCTGGAGAGGGGCTGTTTCCAAGGGCTTGGAGTGGTCAGAGCAGGGGGAATGGTTTCCAGCTGGAAGAGGGGAGGTTTAGACTGTAAGTCAGGAGGAAATTCCTTACGATGAGGGTACTGAGACACTGGACCAGGATGCTCAGGGAGGTGGTGGCTGCCCCCTCCTTGGAAGTGTTCAAGGCGAGATTGGCTAGGGCCTTGAGCACCCTGGTCTAGTGAGGGGTGTCCCTGCTCATGGCAGGGAGATTGGAACTGGGTGATCTTTAAGGTCCCTTCCAACCTGAACCAGTTTAGGAGTCTATGAATCTATGTTATTAATAAATCCCCAAACTTCATGTTCTCCCTCCCCGCCTGCTGCTTCTATTCACACTGTAGAGGAAGCTGCTCTCAATCACTGATTATCCCAATATCCTTCATGAGGTTTTCAGCTAGGGTTACCAAACCCACACCAGTGAAAAGATCTGTAAGACCACCCATCAGTCCTGTTTTTGGGAAGACCCACACTGCTATCCACCCATCTAACCCAACCCATTCACCACCCTGTGACCCAGAAGGTGGTTTATTACAGCGGAGCCTTTCCCATTTAGGACTGAAACCTGCATGTTGGTTCCCTGACCCTACCGTAGTGTTGAGCAGCGCTCCCTCCTCCAGCTTCACCTTCTCAGTTTCAAGGGACGCAACCATTTTAATAGGAAGCCACTAGATGGCTTGCTGGAAACGCCAACGGCTCGCACTGGAACTTTCTGCAGTGGTATTTACTTCTCTGAAGACCCACCCCTTCTCCAGAGCCACTTCCCAACTTCCCAACCCAGCTGATGGCATGACCCAGCCATCTCACAGCGATGCAAAGGACACGGCGGGGCACAGCAATGGCAGACAAGGAAAACTTTGTTAGCTGTAGGAATGAGTTTGGGTGTTCTCCTGTGCTGGTGGAGCTGCTGTGAGGTTGTTACGATGCTCAGCTGAAAAGAAGTTGTAAACTTTGAGTTGTAGCATCTCTGTGTTTTCCATACGCAGATGTAATCGCTACAGGTGAAGGTCCCCGTTGTGCTTCATCTGGTTTCTGTGTCCACCCTCTCTCCCCACCTCTCGGCCAACTGCCCAGTGGGTTGAAAACTCATTCTCTCCCCTCCTCCTGTACACAGATGTCACCCATTCCCTTATCACCTCCTTATCACATTTTATCCCTGCTGTTGGGGTGATCTGGCAGCGATGTCAAGCTGGCAGAGCCAAAGCCCAGTCCAGCAGTGTCTGTGGGGAGAGGCTGTGGGATCTTGCAGCAGCTCGGATGAAGTGTGAAATTAAAAGATCGTTGACAAGACAGGTGATGCACTGCTGAACAGAGTGCTGCTTGTACATAGGACTACGTAGCAATGTACAGGTAGATAAAAGAGTCCAGTGATAACTGGGTGCAAAGGAGGAGGATGCTGAGCATGAAGTTCATCACTGGAGAAACACGATGGTGCCAGAGCTGCTTCTTGGGAAATTTGCCTTGTATGTCTGAGAGATCAGAGAATCACAGAATGGTTCAGGTTGGAAAAGACTCTCAGACTCACTCAGTTGAATCCTTAACCCAACTGCCCCAAGGCCACCTCTAAATCCTGTACCTGAGCTCCATGACTGTGAAACATGTCCAGGGATGGCGATTCAACCACCTCCCCGGGCAGCCTGTGCCATCGGGGGGTTTGAAATCACAAGCCCAAAAGATGGAGCACTGATCTGAAAGCCTGTGGCTGGCTAGTGACTGGGTGTCCTTCCCTGCCTTGGCCTGGGTGGGAGCCGCCGCTCTCCTCTGCAGTCAGCAGCACAATGTGCACAATTAAACAAAACCAGAAAATAATTAGGTCTGAAAGAGGTTTGGCTCTTGCCAAGATGGGGCAGAAGGTCAAGCTTAATCCTGTCTGACAGAAAATAGAGGGATCTGGAGAGGGTGGTACAGCAGGAGGAAACTGGAGCCGTCTCTGGGCAAGGGGAGAGGGGCCAGCAACTCCTCTGAAGTCCTTCTCCAGACTCTCCCCAAACGCAGGGGCCCCCATGTCAGCTCCATACCTGCTGCCATGCACCCCTGGCTATCTGGGGTATCTAATCCTTCCCTGCCATATATTCCCTCCTGGATCAGCAGTGGATCCCAGGGTCTTGGCATTCTACCTGCCATGAGGTTGCAGACACTAATTACAACTTTATTAGTTCCTCTGGGTGTTAACGATTGGACTTGATGATCTTAAAGATGTTTCCCAACCTGAATGAACCTGGCATTCTATGCTTGATGGTCTCCATCACAAAGCTTTCAGTGCTGTATGGGATGGCAGGCTAAGGAGACAGATCCCTCCCCAGCCTTGTAACCCTGGTACTGGATTACTTTATAGATAGGATTTTGATGCAGAGCTGATGCACGTGCAGGGTGTCTGTGTGTAGCAACAGCACCAAATACAGCCACGTCCTGCTTCCAAGGCTCAAACCAGTGCTCTGCTATGAACAGGGCCAACACTGTCCCCAAACCAGGCCTTTTTGGCTTGAGGAAGAAGCACTGTTGTCAACTCACTAAGCGCTCATCAGATTTCTCTGTCATGCATCTGCTTAACTGACTTCTGGATCCCTACAAACTTCTGGATCCCTTCATGTCCACTGGTGATGGATCCACCTCTAATGCTGTGCTGCGTGAAGGACCTTCTTGCCTTTACTTTGAACCTGCCTCTTGGCAGACAACTGGGTTACTTCTACTATCCACAAGGCCTGTGGAACTCCTGAAGGTGCTTAGGATGTACTGGGAACAGACCCAGGTTTGCCAAGGTAAAGCCAGGCTGGATGGCCATGGAGATACTCACTGGTGTCTGCCCTGAGAAACCCTGAAGTATCTGACTGCCAGATTTCTCCTTCTATTTTTGAGTTATGCAAACAGACCTCAGGCCCCCACCTCAAAAACACCCACCCTGCCTGGAGGGATGGACAAGAGTTGCTGCCAGCACAGCACAGTGTCTCAGTGAGGTCAGATGTTTCCAAGGAATGACAGCAATGTGCGGTATCCTTGTCCAGAGGTGAGCAACGAGGCTGGTGAAGAGACTAGAGGACAAGTCTCATGAAGAGAGGCTGAGGGAGCTGGGGTTGTTCAGCCTGTAGAAGAGAAGACTCAGGGGGAACCTTACCACTCTCTACAACTACCTTACAGGAAGTTACAGACAGGTGGGGATCAGGCTTTTATCCCAAGCAACTAGTGATAGGATGAGAGGGCAGGGCCTGATGCTGCCAGGGGAGGGTTAGGTTGGCTGTTAGGAAGCCCTTCCTCCTGGACTGGACTGCCCAGAGCAGTGGTGGGGTCCCTGTGTCTGAAGGTGTTGAGGGACAGACTGGACGTGGCACTTAGTGCTCTGGTCTAGCTGGTGTGGTTACATTAGGTCCTGAGCTGGGCTGGATGAGCATAGAGGGCTTTTCCAGCCTCAGTGATTCTGTGATCTCAAAGTGCTTGAAAAGAACCCCCAACCAACCAGCCAACCCCAAGCAAGATAAACCTTCCCATTCTGGAAGCAGAACATGGGTTATTGTGCTGCTGTCACACAGGACTCGGCACGTTTCACAAGTGACATGGATGAATATGTAGACAGAGGTTTTGAGGAAGCGGGTAAGACAAATGATGAGTAATTTATGAGTAGACAACAGCTTATCATGAGTAACAAGGACATCAATTAAAGGCTGCTTTCAAGTGCTTCAAAAACTGCCCAAGGATTTTCCAAGTGACTGTGTTCAAATAGCAGGTCTGGTCTCATTGCTCCACAAGGGTTATGTCAGTGCGTTTAAGGGCTCCAGCTGTCAGTAAATCGCTCTTAAGTGACTCTTTTATTACGCCTTTGTTTTCAGTTTAGCAACATTTTCCATAGAAACTTCTCAAATACTCATTCGGATCATTTATCCAAGCTAGGAATGACTAAGAGTTAGAGCACATCTGATAGGGACCCCCAAAAGAGCACCTTCCCAGTGGGGCTGAATGGGAACAGCACTGTCAGATGAACTAGGGGGGAAACACAAAAGTTTGCACCAAATACTCAGGCTGGGATCTCCAGTCCTCCAGATTGACATGCTCCAGCGTCAGGGATTGGAGAGAGGAACTGGGTACTCCTGGGTGCCAAACAAGCTCTCCTAGGGATGGACAACACTGAGGTTTCCACGTCTTGAATGGTCAAGAGCAAAACAGAAACGCAATCCTTACTGAGGCAGCTTGCAACTCCCTCAAGAGAACTTGAAATCTGCAGCCCTTGGTGCAAGGGACGGCTATTTCTGGTTTGCAGGAGGCTTTCCTTGGCAGCTCCCAGCAGAGGATCCTATTGTTCACCACTTCCTGGATCACCAGTGTGGCACTGGCTCTGGGCAATGGGCAGAGCTACACGGAGGCACCCACTTGATCAGCAGAGGTAGAAAAACTAGTGCCCACACTCCTCCTGCTGTGTAAAGACCCAGTAGCACATCTCGACCCAGCAACATCTCCATACCTGCATGTGAGGTGCTGAGCTTCCACCAAAGTCTGAGGGAAATTCGATCATCTTAGGAGGACTCAGCCTCACTCAGAAGTCCAACATAACAGAAAACAAAATGACTACCCTCTTGGAAACCCTCTCTGAGCCTCATACCCAGAGCACATCAAGACCCTCCCTCACTGTTCGACTTTGTCAGCACCTCCTTCCACGAGAGGCAGAGGAAGAGGATTTTAGCATCTGCCTGTAATTGTGACCAACACTAAGTAAGAGAAAAACCTCCTGATGATAACGATTACTGCAGCCTGCTGAACGCACAAGGTGGAGGTGATAGCTGACAGTGAACCTGAATCTGCCCCTCCTCTCACCAAAACTGATGCAAAACCACAGGTAACACAGGCAAAGAGACACTGGTTTCTAAGCTCCTCTATGTCCAGGAGGCTGTAGTGCGGTGTGCGAACCCCATCAACCTCCTCCTCCTGCTGTGTTCAGACGAGTTTGAATTTATGCCTGCGCTAGAGCTGACCTCAGCGTGGAGTGGGAGGACCTAATCCTATACGTCTGAAGGCAACGGGAGCAGTGCCAGAGAGCATCATGCCTGCTGGATCCAGCACCCGTGACTTCCTGGCACCTCCTGCGTCTCCTTGCTGCAGCGGCTGGGAGAGGCCAGCTCTGCATCCTGGGGAGCACTTCTTCCCAAGCTCCTGAAACTTCTCATCCCAGTGGATAACGTGGGATTTGACAAAGGAAAAGCCAAGAAAACTGCACAGCTGGCTTTTTGCTTTCACTCCCTCTCATGCAAGTCTAACCAGCCCAACTCAGGGAGAAATGTGGGGAGTATTGCTGAGGCTCTTTTCTGTAAGAAGCCTTGGCTAAGAGCTGGGAACAGCCAGCAGGTTCACCCTGGACACCAGGAGGTCTAGGGACTGTGATTTGCAGCTACTGAGGCTCTGTAGTTTTCCTCCTGAAGCACCCACTCCAGCCGCTGTGAACCTCTAGGTCCAAGGTGGCTGTTCAGCTTGGAGCTACCCCAACACCCTCAATCTATAATGAGATACAAAAAGCAATCGCTTAACTCCCCCTGTCCCTAGGTGGTCGCCTTCGGTGCCGATTTAAGTGTCGGTGACCTCTCTGAAGGACAGGATGACCTTTTGTTCACCAGTACCCATATGGAGAGGACACACAGACAGCAATCTGCACCTTCTATTACACAAGACACACAAATCACCTCCCTTCTGCAGCACCCATCTCACACCCCATGTCCGTGCCGGTGCCAGGGAGTACCAGAGCTCGACGGAAAATTTGCCGGTGATGTGCTGCAACCTATCAGTTCACATGGTGCTGGCTCTCCTCCGTGTTTCCAGCAGCTACATCACATTCAAAGAGGCTAAAAATACATTAAGTACCTTCCTAATGTTTCTTTTCCACCCGAGCGGCTGCTGCAGAGAAGCTCTGAGCAAGAGGGGAGGGGAACAGACCAGTGTGGATGCAGGGAAGAGATGCCAGAAAAATGGAGCAATAGAGAGGTGGCTGGGGAAGTCCCCGCTGCAGGTAGCAGCATTTCCTTGCAAAAATAAAGCTCTGCGTAAATTAACTCTGTGGAGACTTCAGTGCAGCTTAAGGGGACCCATAAGAAAGATGAGGACAGCCTGTCCTCACAGCAGAGGGGTTCCAGCCCTCAGCAGTGTCCTGACATGGAGATGAGGCGGCCATGGATAAGCACTGGGGAGCACCTCACTCTGGAGAACCAGTCCATTTCTTGCAACTCTTTTTGGAAGCCAGGCTAAGGAGTAGGTGACCCAAACAGAAAATCCCCACAAAACCCCTGTGGGAGATCAGACCTGAGCCCTACTTGTTGCCCTTTTGAAGGCAGTTCCTCTTAGGCAGCTGTTTATTACTGGCAGATCTCTCCATCAAGTTCTCCAAAGCAACAGCAGCCCCATCAAGTGTCCTTCTTGTAGTGTCTGTGCCTTCCTGGTGTGGAATAAATGACTGGAAAGGATGTCCCCAGGCTGAGCATCTCAAGATGCAACTGCACTTCTCGATCTCACAGCAGGGACAGCATTAGGGAGGGCAGGGAATTCGGGCTGATGAAACCCTGCCAGCAGACTACGCAGCAGGGCAGGGAGCAGAGCTCTGCATCCGCACTGTGAACTCAAAAGGGAGCAAAACGCCCATTATTTTGGTCAGAAGCGGAACAAACTGGGAGATCCCTGAGCAAAACATCCCTTAATTCATGCTGAGAGCCACAAGGAGGGAAGAGCCCGGCTCTTCCGTGCTGCAGAGTGAGTAGAAGGAAGATTTTCCCATCTTTGCCACTATTTTCCCCCCGGTACCTCGGGCGCTTGCCAGAGCTCTAGTTATTGGGAGGCTGTTTGTAC
This sequence comes from Upupa epops, assembly GCA_013397515.1. NCBI lineage: Eukaryota > Metazoa > Chordata > Aves > Bucerotiformes > Upupidae > Upupa > Upupa epops. Next base: position 611,687 of record VZRI01008713.1, on the reverse strand, counting down.
AAACCCAGCAGTGATATATTTTTAGCTCGGGAGAATCGCATGGCACGATCATTAAGTGCTTCTGCAGACAGCAACAAGAGTGGGGAGGGTTTTTTTTTCCCTTCTCTAAATTGGCTGCAGCCACTTTGCTTTTCAACCCAAAGCAGCCTTTCAGGAAATTCAGAAGGAGCCTTTTTCCATGCCATGTTTAACACGGAGCTGGAGGACACTGGGTGCTCAGAGCGGGAGGGTTTATGGGTTTGTTTTGTAGGCTAGGTCTGTTGCACTCTATCGAGTGTAACACCACGTATTATCACAACACTCCCTAGCAACAGGGCTTTTAATTTAGTGCAGGGCTTTGCAATGTTGAGAGCATCTCACTGACTCAGAGCAAAGGCGACACTCTGGGAAACCTTATCAAAAGCCCCACGGGTGTCAAGGGAACCTACACAGCACACAGGACAGCATCTCAGCTCCTTGACGTGATGTGGTCAACACTGGAGAACACCTCGAGCAAGATGAATTTGCTTCACTGGTTCGCAAGCCAAGATCCAGCCAGCACGGTGTCACGGAGCAAAGACTACAGCGATGACGGCTGTGCTAGTGGATGTGAAACAAGAGTGAAAATCCCACAAGTTCTGTCTGAGTGCTCAGTGTTTGGGTAGAACACCAAGGGAAATGGTTTGGTGTCACAATTAAGAGCCTGGGGCTAGATGGGGCATCAGCAAAGGTGAGGCATCATCTCACCGCTTCCCACCCAATGGCAAGGAGGAGGACAGACACTTGGTGGACAAATCAACCAGCCTCCCATGCATGCTGTCCTGAAGAGTGAAGCCACTCAGACACGGGACAAGGACTCACAGTGCTAGTTGCTCTCTATTTGCTGGAGCCCACAAGCTCCTGGCCATCAGTGTATCATGCTCCCAAGCCTTAGAGAGGAGGATGGTCTTCTGAAAAAGCAGGAAAATAGCATCTGTACCCCTCCTGACAACAGAGAGGGTGGAGAACTGCACAAGCACCTCCTGTGGTCTCAACACCATCAGGAGAGCTGTTTTCCCACCTCTACCCAGCAATGCAGGAGCACAGCTGGAAGCAGGAGCATGGTCCTTACAGGTCTATCACAGCAGAATCTCTGTCCCTTTTGGACAGCAGAGAGTGGGGGAATCCATCAGCCCTTGTGCATGCAACGAGGAGACAGAAATATCAGAGCAGCCTGGCCAGGTCTGATGGACAAAGATACCCTGACAAGATCCTGGGTCAAGTGGCTTTTGTCGGCTGTGGTGCAAAGGTCACAGCACTCAGCTGGAGCGCAGAGGCCACCTGGCCCTTGGCAATGGGATGGCTCAGAGAGGATTAAAAGTCTAATTCAGTGAGGGGCTGCAGATTGCTTCCAGAAGTCCCATTGCTTCTCAGAGCTCGTGAGCTCAGCAACAGCAAAATGCTGCTGGATTTGCTGCTCCTGGGAAATGGGGGTACAGGTAGGAAATGAGTTCACTGCTTGCTTTCATTTTGGCTGGGCTTCTGTTGCTGCACACACCCTCAAATCCAGCTTTTCAGTGGAATTTCCTAGAACACGGGAAACTAAAGAAATAAAGCATGCGATTTCTGTAGCTCTTCCTTGAGATTAATCCATAAAAACACCCAAATCTTCCTGGCTTTCAGTGAGGTGGAGACTACAGGCACAACCACAGGCACTGAGGAAATACTCCTCGGGCTTCTTAATTTCAGTTGCAAGGAGCCTTGGAGGAAAACCTCAATGGAAACACAGATAGGTTCCTTCAGAAGAGGAAAAAAAAGGACACCAGATTGTCTGAATGTCCTAACATGGCTAAAGGATTTAGGAAGGAAGGAGCCCAGGANGTTGTTGAAAAAAAATAAATACTAAAAATAAGTTATGAAGGGTATGTAAGGTATTGATATAGAGCACATGGCTTAAACTGTTAATCATTGAACAGATTCCAGTATAAAAATAAAGAGACTGAAGCTGCACATCATGGAGGAGTTGCTCTATTTATAAACTTCTCTGTGCAAAGGGCAGGCGAGGGCTGGGGCGAGCCGGCAGTGGAGGCAGAGAGCTGTTGCTCCGCAGCCTGGATTTTGGAGGGAAAAAGAAAGGGGTTTTTAAATTTTTCATTAATTTTTGAAAGCCTTGTCAACAAAATCCAAGCGCTTTGCCCAAGAGCCCGTGTGCTCCAGCCATGTGAGCAGCATTTACAGCTCCTGCATGTGACAGCTCTCCCAATTTAGCCAGTAACTGACTCCCTCTGACCTGTAATAACACCGCTCCCAAATTAGAGACCTCAATTTGACTTGGCTTCGCTCCTTCCCTCCCAGCGACATAAAGCATCCTTTTTCCCCCCCGTTTCCCTCAACATTCATAATCTAATCCCTTCACACTGCCAACTCAAACTCACATTTAGCCTTTTCCTATTATTTTTGTTGGGGGGGGGGGAATGGATGCGGAAGGACGGGCCAGGGTGGGAAGGGAGGAAGGGTGCAGGCAGCCAGGGGTAGGGCAAAAGCCCGGTGGAAAAACACCGAGAGACAAAAACAACAACAAAATGAGCCCAAAATTCCAAGTTGGTGACATTCAGCTGGAAAAGCTCAATGACTCACATGCAAATAAAATCTGCCTAAATTCACTGCTGCGTGACGCAGGCCACTGGATTCAACAGAAAAAATTCAATCAATAAAAAAAAGAAAGGCCAGGATGAAATCATCCACAATTAAACCCCAGCTTGGAAGGCTGCGAAAAGCAGCCGCATCAGCACGGTTCCCTTAGCTTAATGGGAAACACAAAGGAAGGAAGTTCAGCCGAGTGAGAACATCCCTCTTTTTCCCCTCCTTTCCACCGACACCTCGCACCATCAGTCATCCCCAGCCATCGGCGAGGCTCCTCCGGCATCACACGTCGGCGCTCAGCTCCGGAGAGCTGCTTGCTAGCGAGCGGCTGCCAGTTTTTAATGGGCTTTCCTGGAACACTAGCTCAAAAGTAAAATAAAAATGCATGTGGCTACGTAGGAAGTAGCCCCACCAGTCAGCAACTCCTTGCCCCAGCTTTCGACCCCGTCCCCTGCAGAACGCTGTGACGTACTGTACAATTAACAGCTACAGACCCCAGAGTGAAGCTGGGCCCTCCCGAAACCCTCAGATAGGTGATGAAGAGGGAGAAGGATCTAAAGCTTAGTTCTTTGATTTTTCTAAGACTCTAAATGTTTGAGTCTTCATTTATTGCCTGAAGCCACACAACAGGAATTCCTGAGGCAGGCAACGGGGTGCAAGGGGTTCCCTTTACACCAGCATGTTCATTGGGCTCCACGTCCTGACCCCTCCAGCATAATCATTCGTGGGGCTGTGCCATGAACCAGCTCATCGGCCTCCTCCCAGTTAAAAATAACACTGGGAGGGTGGGAAATAAACTAAAAAAGGTCGTTTTAACCTAGATGTGCGGCTGCTGATGGCGTTTGGAGCGCGGCTCTACAAAAGGCCCAGTGCTCCCACTGAGAAGGGAAAACAACCCTTTAAACAAGTGTTGGCCCCTCTGCACCCTGAAACGCTGCTCCGGAGAACAGCTGCTGAGAATCCACTCGGGATGCAGGAGGACAGTGCCAGAAGCATCCGCAGCCCCCACAAACTGCACCTAACTCTGCTGGGATGGGACAAAGCAAGGAGTCCACAGAAATTGGAGAAACCAAAGTGCTTGAACTTTCTCTAGGTGATCCTCCTGCAGCAGAGGAGGTTGGACTTGAGAGGTCTCTCCCAACCCCATTCTGTGATTCTGTGATTTACGGGCTTTCCCTGCCGCCTGGGATTAACCACAGTGCAGCGCTGCCAAAACGCTCCCACCCTGAGCCGAAGGCTTCTCAGCGCTCGCTCGCTCCGGCTGGCAGTGGCTGCAGGAGCGGGGTTGTTAGCAGGTCCATAAAAGGTAACCGGGAGAAGCAGCCTCCTGCCAGCCAGCCTGCATTTGCTCTGGAGGAATCCACACCTCCCCAGAAAAAAAAATAAAAGAATAATATAAAAATAAACATTGAGTGGTCTGCAAGCGGGGGAAGGCTGAAAGCGCCTGCAGGAGGACATCCGACAGAGCCCAGGACCATCTGGTCAACCACCCTGCCGCAGTGACACTGCCCTCCCTCCACTACCAGATGCTAATTCCTTTCATCCCGCCTGGTCCTCCGCTGGTGTAATTTTAGGTCTGTGAATAGGACCATCTGCCTTTGAGATGCTCGTTTATTTTTGGCTAAGCCCTCCCTTTCACCACTCCCTTCTTAAAGGAAGTCCACCCTGGGCACCACTGGGAACTGTGTTTCTTAGTCTGGGCCTCTAACCACCAAGTGCTAACAAGCTACCTAGAGCACGCTCTGCTAACTCGCAGAATTGGGGGGTGTCATTATCTTCAAAGTGTTCTGCAAACACTTTTAGGTTCCTCCACCACAAAGTAGTAATTACTCACTTCTCTCGGAACATGGTGGGCTTGGTCCAGCGACCTGGAGCTTGCTCAGCAAATCTTAACAGAGCCAAAGCAAAGATAAACCAAGCTGGTTCCTATCTTTGGATGGAGGGACTGTCTTCCTGTCCCGTGGCAGACGTGGAAATGTTAAAAATACACATCTGCTGGCTCTTCTGCCTCAAAACTCTGCATCTTGACCCTGGTGCAGTTCCCTGCATCCCTCAACAACTCTTCTCCCTGGAGCAGACCAGGGATAACCTTGGTGGCTGCAGGTTGGCTTCTTTAGGTAGATCTGAGTGTACAACAACACAGTACTGGCTGGGGTGAGTATACGGACCCTCAAACTACAGCTGTACACAGACAAGGCCCAAGACCCCACTATGCCATCTCTTGGGATGGACACTGGATACTCCTTTCATGTGCCAGTCAAAGGTGTCCTGCCCCCCAGGCAACTCTGTCAGTGACAAACTGGCTTCTTGCACAAATCTGGGTTGCACAAAGCTTGTGTCGATCTCCCAATCGATTTTGTTTAAAAATGAGAAAGGCTGTGGTTAAGTCTGAGATTTAGCCTAATTCTCAGCTCTGTTCTGAACCCCAGGAGCTACAGGAGTCCACTGGTGGAAACCAGTGTTGGACAACAGAGAACATCCAGAGAGGGGACTCCATGTACCCCACACAATGAAGAGCAAGAGCCTGTTGAGCTGCCAAGCTCCTCACAGGGAAAGTACACCCTGGGCTTAGTAAAACACAGTTTCTGCACAAGGTCTGAGGTGTAAAAATCAAGCTCTGGCTCTGTCTGGCTACAAGTGTCTGCCCTGCAGGAGCCTGAGGAAACACCTGGCTGCTCATTGCTTCAGACTGCGAATTAAAGAAAAGAAAAACCCATTTAATTGCTCAAATTTGACCAAATTTCCTCCCTGGGTAAAAACCGACATCTTCTGCTCTTTGGCTTTAAAGTATGAGGAACAGCAAAGTGCAAGTGAGTACAACGTGAGGATGGGCAGACAGCTGCCCCACCACTGGCCTGGACAGAGAAGCCCCCGGAGCAGGCAGACGATGCAGACACCCATCCCTTCCCCTTTCTGCTCCTCACATCACCCAGTGCAAAGCGCTTAACCCAAGCCAGCCATGAGTCACCGTAAGGAGGAGACGTTCTAAGTTCACCCGCTTTGATCCTGCCCAGAAGTGCCAACGTCAAAGAGGAGGGAGGGGAGAGCTGGGGGCTGAGTCAAGGAGGAGGGGAACAATCTGAGCCTCTACAACACAGTCACTCCGAGGAAAGTGAAACACCTCTTCTTCTTACAAATCAAAAACCAGAAGTGGACTGGAAGAGCTGACTGTCACAGATTTAGAGTCTGTTCCAAAGCAGCGATACCAGCACTCGGCTCACTCCCTATAGCTGAAACAAGAACTCATGAGTCAGAAACACCAGCTCAGAACACGCTTTTCACTGGGGAATTCACTGCGTTTCAGTGTTGCCCGCAGCTGCCTTGTAAAGGCAGCGGCTTGTCTTTCCTTTACAACCAGCTCCTCGTATACCCACGGAATGTTGCAGGACCTCAGAACAAAGAGCGACGTTGTTCCTTCCGAATAAAACTGCTGTTCACACAGTTTTTATTTATATTTCAGAAAAACATCCCAGGAGCTGCAAGGCTTTGCTTGGGGTGGGGCTGTAACCATCTGGCAGCGTCATGGCCACAGCTATTTCACCGGGAAGGGTTCCATGATGCTCTTTCCACCGTGAACACAACGTGACACGGGTCAACGTGGGCATTTCAGTTAAAGAACAAAGAACAACGCCAGTCCTTGCAATTACTTGTTCCCAGTGCGGGGCTGGTTGGTTTGTCCATGCCCTGCTGCCTGTGAAAGACCCCAAAATGGCATTAAGAAGCTCATATGGCCCCATTTTGCCACTGGTTCTGTACTAATGGGTGGTCGGGATGTTTGGCAATGGCTGATGTAGCTCCAACGTCTTATGGTGGTCTAGGGGTGGACAGCAAGGGGAGAGAGGGTGAAGATCACCCTTAGACAATGAGAGAAGTACTACAAGTCACCAGCAGGAGTGGTGAGTAGATAAAGAGGGGTTCTCCTCCCCTCTACTCTGCGTGAGACCACATCTAGAATACTGTGGCCAGTTCTGGGCCCCTCAGTTCCAGGAGGACACAGAGCTGCTTGAGAGAGTCCAGCGCAGAGCCACAGAGATGATGAAGGGAGTAGAGCATCTCCCTGATGAAGAAAGGCTGAGGGAGCTGGGTCTCTTGAGCTTGGAAAAAAGTAGCATGAGGGGGCACCCTATGAATGCTGCTTAATATGGAAAGGGTGGGTGTCAGGAGGATGAAGCCAGGCTCTGCTCAGTGGCACCCAGTGACAGGACAAGGGGCACCAGCTGTCAGCTGGAACAGAGGAGGTTCCACATCAAGATGAGAAGAAACTTCTTCCTGATGAGGGTGCCAGAGCCCTGGAAGAGGCTGCCCAGGGGAGTTGTGGAGTCTCCTTCTCTGGAGACGTTTCAAACCCTCCTGGCCTGTTCCTGTGCGACTGGATCTAGGGGATCCTGCTGTGGCAGGGGGATTGGACTGGATGATCTGTCAAGCTCCCTTCCAATCCCTAACACTCTGTGATTCCCTTTGATGGTACAATCTCCATTTAACATTACATTTTTGAGTCTTAAGACTGATGCAGAAAACCAATCGCCCTCCCAGCCCCAAGATACAGTGACTTTGTTACCTCTTATTCATCAGTTAAATCAAGTTTTCATTCAAACCTTCCTCCTCCTCCGCCTGCCTGCCTACAACAACCATTTTCAACTACCAACCAACCACCACAAGGAGGATTTGAGATCTCATTCCCTTGAGCAAATACCATAGTATTTGGGAAGAAATTTCCAACAAGGTGATTTTGGGGAGATAGAGGGAGGCACAGATTTTCCTGCAGAGGAAAATCCCCTCCTGGGCATGCTGTTGTTTCCTGCTAAAGAGCAGCACCAGGCTGCAGTAACCCACGCGCTGCAGTAACCCACACGTAAAGCTTCACCCTACACTGCTGAGCAGTGATGAACACGAGCTATGACAGGATCTCTGGAAGACACTGACCCCTCTCTTAGTCTCCAGGCTATTGATTAAAGCCTGTCAGCAGCCACAATCCTCAAGCATCTCCGAGTCCATCTGCAGTGACAATGTAGTAAACACAGAGAAATCGAGTAAACTGGGAATGCTACGTGATGCTTACTGGGATTCTGCAGTGGGTAAACCCTGCCTCATCACTCCTGGCAGTCACTGTGAGCTGACCCTGTGATGCCTCATCCCTAATCACAGTGTGTGGAAACGAGTAGAGAGAAAAGCGAACTGCTGGATCCCCGGCAACGGTGCTGCAGGCTTTTCTTGGCTAAAAGCAACGTAGGAAAAACACAGTAAGATGATGAACAGCCGAAAGTACAGACATATTACTGGGAGTGGTGGTTTACTTGCTGCAGGGGACAATGGGGAAGGTCAAGGTGCCACAGCCTGGGTCAGAGCTGCACCACAGGAGGTTTACACTGGACCTTAGGAAGCATTTCTGGTCACACACACTGGAACAGGCTTCCTAGGGAGGTGGTCAATGTCCCAAGCGCGTCAGTGTTTAAGAGGCAAGAGGACTCAATAACGTGATTGCACTTTTGGTCAGCCCTGAAGTGGTCAGGCAGCTGGACTAGATGATCACTATAGGTCCCTTCCAACTGAAATCTCTCCCATTCTCTTCGTTTTCCAGCCTCAATAATTCTGTGATTCTGTGTGCGATTCCATGCAGCTGGGACCTCCTGCAGACAAGTCTACTGTGTAGAGAAGGACCTGACTGCTGAGTATCTTCAGCAGTCAATATCTTCAATTTGTACTCTGGCTGGAGAAATGCAAAATCATAGAATCACAGAATCATCCAGGCTGGGAAAGACCTTCAAAAGACCATCCAGTCCAACCCTGACCCCAGCTGTCCCTGAGCTCCAGATCTCCACGACTGGGAAACATGGCCGGGGTGGCCATTCAACCACCTCCCTGGGCAGCCTAAGCCAAGGCCTGAGAACCCTTTCTAGGGAGAAGGTTCTCCTCAGGGCCAACCTCACCTTCCAGTGGGGCAGCCTGAGGCCATTTCCTCTGGTCCTGTCACTGGTTACTTGTGAAAAGAGACCAACACCCATCCATCCAGATGGAGGAGTCAGAAAAGGCTTTGTTGTGTCGCGATAGAGCAACAGCATCGTTCTGCTCAGCACCAGGGGTTTACATCACAGTTTCCTGTTGGAAGAGGGAAGCTCTAGTGCTTCCCAGCTAAAAGGGATTCCTACAACTGCTTGGGTCCTCCAGATCTCCTTCTGTGCTCTGAAGGGAAACTTCAGGATAGGTTTAGCAGCTATCTCCTCCACCTTTCCATTGCATCTCTTGCTGGTATTAGGAAGAGACAGTGTTTCTTGGCTAATGAACCCCAGTACAGTATCTCACATAAAGGACACCTTCAGCAGTCAAGAGCCTTTCTCTAAAGTCTGTGGGCAACTCTTACCAGCTACTTCAGGTTTGCTCCTCCTGGAGAAACACCTTAATCAGAGAGGAACTAGAGGCTGCAGCTCTCCTGCACTCTGGCAATCCCATAAAGGAAGGCACTCACACAAGGAATGCTTGCAGGCCTGTGCTCCTCTTCTGGGCTACTTAAGAGTCTTGTTACATGCAGAAAAGTGGTCATCAGGAACAAATTCCCTGAGCTGCTACCTTCCCTGGTCCCTTTGCTGCCATGGAATACGCAGGTACAGTCACTGCACAACAAACTGCAATGCCATGAGGAAAAGCTGCATGCAGTGAGAAGTTTTACAAGGAAATGCAGCAGGAGGGAAGGTCATTCCCAGAGATGCTTCTCCATCAGATGCTACAAGCAGTTCAGTGCATGAAACCCCACCAGCTTCAGCAGGAACAGACCACAGCACCATGGGGAGGAGATGGAGAGAGTGGTGAGAAGCCCTGGTTTCCCAGTAGAGGAAAACTGGAGAAGAATTTTGAGGAGAGATAACAGATTAAATACATTCCTGACTTGACAACGTGACCAGTGTGAGGCCACACTCAGGTTTCAGACCTTATAATGTCCACCACTGTTTGCAGAACAGAGTTATTTTGGGGTGAAACCTAATCACGGCAGCCAGCACAAAGGCCAGGAGAGGCACCTCACAGCTCTTCCTGGGACCTGCCTGAACCTCAGCAGGGGCACTGCCTGCTGCCCCTCTCCTACACTCTCAAAGTGGCTTCATGCCTGCCGGCATGGCGCAAAAGCCAACTCAGAACACAAGATAGACTAGACTAAAATAGACTGGACTACACCAGAATACAACTTTCTGCCAGGATCTCATCCCCTACTCTTCGTTAGTGTCTGGTGAACTACCAGCACAAGTGCCAGCATCTCCTCCGTGCTCAGCCTGGCCCTTCCTCTCTTTAAAGTACTTTGACAGGAGTTTAAAGCTTCTTATGCCTTTGAGTGGTGACACAGGAGACACAGCAGGACATGTTTTCAACAGAAGATAAGTTGCAAAGTCAGAGCTCTTCAACCCCTGATGTCCTCCTCAACACTGAGGTGGCCATTTCCCACGCCTCCGCATCACAGTGATTTTCCACGACACCGAACAAACACAGAATTGGGTTAAGAAAACATTCCCCCAGCCTCAACCATCCCATTCATTTGGGCAAGCCACAACTCATTGAGTTGGTAGAGACTCATCATCCCGTGACTCAGATCTGCCTAGGGGTGGGGGACATCCAGGAGGACCCACACATCCATCGCTGGTCTCAGCGTCACCCACCGCTGGTGTCTCACAGGGCTCTGCGTCGCTCATGGGACTGGGAACCAGTTGGGTTAGCGTGGGTGGCCATCAGCCAAAACTGCTCCTGTGGCAACTCACCCCTCCTCCCAAGCAGGAACCTAAAACTCCCCGCTGGAAGAGAGGAACTGCAAATATGGGATGGGGGATCTCTGGGTTTGAGAGAGGAAAGTAATATCCGAGTGCTGGGGGAACAGAAACCAACCCAACCTCTGTGAACAATTCCACCACTTTCTTTCCTTTCAGGAATTTTCTAGGTGAAGCCATGAGATTGGAGGTTCCCAGCAGCACCAGCAGCCAGAGTGCCCTGAATTTAAAGGGCTTTTTCTCCCCCTGCTCTTGCAAGGAAAAGTTGGTTTCTCCAGCCTGGCTAAACAACTTCACCACACAGAAATGCAACCCACTTCCAGCTCTCCCAGCGTCGGGGATTACTGGGTTACAGATACGTGGCTTTACCATACGAAACCAGTTTCCTGGATGCTTGCACCACAGCCCCTAAATTCTGTTGTGGTCTGGACTGCACAGGCTGCTGGTTTCAATATTTTCAGATGCTGAAAACAAGGCAAGCTCATTGCAAGGCCCACAGATTTCCTTTAACCCTTTTTTTTTATAGGGTGAATTTTCCATGCTGCTGCTGCAGGAGGGTCACAAGATGCGGTGTGGGAGGACACCAGATGCCTGTGGGGCACAACAGGGGACTTCCATCATCCCACCTCTCCGCACAGAGCTGAAAGGTTGCCTGAAAACACTGGCTGCTCCTATTCTCTAGTCATGTAAAGACCAAATGAAGTTAGGTTTCATTATGCAAACAGGACTATTAGGCATTATTCAGTGGCCTGGCATTATTCAGTGAGATTAATGAAGCATCTTTGCTTCTAATAATAAACATCTTCCCCAATACTTCCTATACACATACAGCTTGTTCAGGGCTTCTGCATTATTCATCTGAAACATCAGGGCCCTCTTGTATGGGCTTTCCTTTAGCAGTGCTCTCCACAGCAGGCTCCGTGCCAGCACAAGGAGATCCAGAGCCACCTTCTTCTGAAAAGAACACAGGATCACAGTATAATTCTAGTTGGAAAGGACCTCACAGATCCCTGAGTCCAACCATCCCCACACCAACAAAAAACCTCAATCCCTGAGAGACTGACAAACACAACCTGACCCCCTCCCTGCTGCCACTTGAGGAGGGTGTGAAGCACCATGGCTACATGGTTCTCCAGGAATGGGGACTCCACCATCAACCTGGGAAGGTCCTGCCAGTGCCCAACCACTCTGTCTGCAAAGCATTTCTTCCTCAGATCCAATGTAACCCTCTCCTGCCTCAACTGCAGACCAGTGCCCCTGCTTCTGTCAGCAGACACCAAGGAGAAGAGGCCAACAGCCACCCCTCCATAGCCTCCCTTCAGGGAGTTGGAGAGGGCAAGGAGGTTCCCCCTCAGCCTCCTCTTCTCCAAACTGACCCTGCCAGGCTCCCTCAGCCTCTGCTCAGATGACTGGTTCTCTCAACACTCCCCCCCTCCCCCGGCTTGCTAGCTCTGCTCTGGACCCATTCCAGCATCTCCAGGTCTTTCCTAGAATGAGGGTCCCAAAACTAAACACAGGACTTGAGAGGAGGCTCCCAAGGACCGAGTACAAATTTTAAGTCCTCTGGGATTCTCCAGATGAACGAAGCTGGGACTTCTCTACACCGTTTCTCCCCAGAAGTCTCCCAGCCTTCCACAATAGGGGTTTATCTTTCAGCTTCCTCCTGAAGGATATTTCTGGGCAAAACCATGAGGGAGGTCACGCTTATGGTGATGATGACAGACACGCCTGACGGATGCAATTCAACTTTGCAATTCACCATCTGCTGGGTTTCAACACCACAGGTTGGCTCCTGGTCCTTTCCTGACCAAGGACTGACGTGACCCAGAAAGCTCAGAATGATCTGTACCTCCCACTGCAAAACTTCTCATGTAGTGAAGATTCACAACACCTCTTGCTATTCATGTGATATGGATGCTGCGCTGTCCTCAGAAGCTCTTGGACTTGTGGCACCGCCCTTCCTAAATCTGGCACTGGGGACTCTCCGGGTATCTTGCCAGGCAAACTTCCCCAAACCTCTGCGAGAAGCCAAGGCTGCCTTTGTAAGAAGCAGCATCTGATCCAGCCAGTGCTGAATAAGGACATGGTTGTCATTTCTTCCTGGGCCATTTCACAAGCTCTGTGGCTACTGTTATGCCCCAGGCACCTTCACAGTGCACAAGGTGAGGCCTTAAAGGAAAAGCCGAAAACTCTTTGGCAAAATGGTTGCAGCCAGCTACAGAGATGAAAGCCATGGGCACTGACTGTTGGCAACACCAAGGGGCAAGAAGACCTCACCCAAAAGCTAAGAGCAGCAAACTCAGCCTTGCTGCAGACTTGAAGCAGCGCTATGCTCTCCTGTAAAACATGTCTCTGGTGACAGTGCTGTGCCCAGTGAGCCCATGGCATGCGACAGGACCGATCTGATAGTCCTCGTTCTAGGGATGTCCAAGCCAAGCCCACCAGGTAGTCAGTGTTACCCTTTCAATGCACAACACATGGTCCTCAACCTTGGCGCAGAGCACTGGAGACGTGGACCAGGGCAGTGCTGCCTTGTACTGCCCAAAAGCAGAGGGGTGCTGTGCTGGCCTCACGTCACACCAAGAGAAACCTGCACCAACCTTGCCCGACTTAAAGAGTTGTCTCCTGCACATGCAGAGCTGATGAGAAGCCTGGAGCAGGGGAGAAGGCAATAACTACCTCCATCGCTGTATGAGATCACAGAAATACTCAGCGCCCAGCGTTCACAAAGTTGCTTTGGATCTCAAGGTATGCCTGTAGCTTCTCTTTGGTGAAATCTGTCTCTCATAAACAAGATGTAGCCCAGGGGACACGGAGGGTAATCAAACACTGCAGCTTGCTATTTCATTTCCCAAAATAAACAGCATATTCACAGTATCAACGCAAACTTTGCTCATCATCCCTTGTTTTCACCATCTCAGCCACCTGAATGCTTGTGTTCTCTAGCAAAGCGTGCCCAGCCATCTTCCTCATCCTCACTGCAACACTGCAGCAAACCAGACCCTCTGCTTTAGCCAACACTCCTCACCATGCTAGGAGTGTTATGACAAGTAACTCCAGACCCACAGGTTTTCATGTCCCTGAGCAGCTTCACTGGAAAACATCATTTCTATCAACCAGCACCTTTAGTAGTAGAATTCACAGCTCCCACAGAATTCATTCCAGTTAAGGTAGAGAAGTCCAACACCTTCCACTTCCCACCCACAGCTTCAGGCATCATGCAGAAGCCACGGGTCCCAGAGACTTGTCCTAGTAAGGAAGGGTTAGCATCTAGAACACGGAGAGGACTCAGTGCACTGTAGTGGATGCAGCTTTAGCTGATGGTTAAGGGGAAATGTGTTTGCAGTACAGACACCAAAGTCCTGGACTAAGGAACTTCTCCAGAAGAAGAGTTTAAGAGCAGAGCAGATGTGTTCAGAACGGCCCAATGCTCCTAGTGCAGACAGACAGGTAAGCCATCATGATGTTCTTTGAAGGAGCCTACCTAGAAGTTTCCATCAGTAATGTCACAGACAAGATAAAGACAGAACTATTCACTCAAAAAACGGAAAGGGAACCAGTTCGAAGGATCACTACTCAAGGACCCTCCCCACATCAACTGATGTTCCCCTACAAAGCAAGGGAGGACTGTACATCTTCCCCTTGGGTCTTCTGCAAAGGGGAAGTTAAACTCCACTCCAGAGAGAGGCACAGAGACCCTCCTTGGCTGAGCCAGATTGTAGGTTCTGTGTCATTCAACAGAGTCAGAGGCCATTTCTCACCTCTGGCAGTTGAAACCATGTGAGCTGATCGGGCAGTTGCCATCAACAACCTTCTCCACTTCCTTTTGCAGCTCAGCAAATTGTTCTGAAGATCTTTTGTCTACAACAACAGCTACCTTTACTTTAATCAACCCAAGGTGCAAGAAAGTGCTTTATCTGAGGCACAAGGGTTCGACAAGAAGGTGCAAGGCTGGTGGGGAGAGGAGTCTTGCCCAACTGCTACAGTAGGTGATATGAGTGAACATCTGAAAGGCTGGAAAAATAGCTTTCGAAAGCATTAGCTCCCACACTTTCATGTAATCAGATATGATGCTCGCCAGCAAAATCCTGGCTTTAATAGCCAATCCAAGTTTTCCTTGGCTGGCAGCCCAAATTTGCTTTCTGTTTTTTAACTCCAGCATAAGTCACTCTTGAGAAACAGATTTTGCCTGCATCATATTTTAAACAAGTCAATAAAAATGTGATGTAGGGGAGCTGGTATGAAAAGGTTGGGGTGAGGTTTTTTCCATTTCGTATGCTCAAGCAAATGTTACACTCGCGTCTATCCGTCTGGCATCTATGGAGCCTGTCTAGAGCAACTCCTCACGAGCATGTGTGATCCCCTCAGTGATTCATGAATGATTTTCCATCACTCCAATGGATATAATCTGGTTTATTGATACGTTCTCTGTGTTGTGCTGCCCATTCCCTCAAGACCTTCATGTCTGCAGAGGTTAAGACAGTAGCTTCCAGGTAAGACTCTACATGGAAAGAAATAGGCATCCGTAGAATCACAGAATCCCGGACTGGTTTGGGTTGGAAGGGAGCTCAGAGATCATCACCTCTCACCAGACTACGATGCCCACAGTCCCATCCAACCTAGCCTTGAACTTCCAGGGATGGAGCAGCCACAGCCTCCCTGGGCAACCTGTTCCAGAGCCTCAGAACCCTGACAGGGAGGAATTTCTGCCTCAGATCTCATCTCAATTGCCCCTCTTCTAGCTTGAACCCATCCTCCTTGTCCTATCACCAGAGTCCCTCATACAGAGTTCCTCTTCAACTTTCCTGTAGCCCCTTCAGGTATTGGAAGCTGCCACAAGGTCCCCCTGGAGCCTTCTCTTCTCCAGCTTGAACAGACTCAATTCCCTCAGTCTGTTCCCAGAGCAGAGAGTCTCCAGGCCTTGTGGCCTCCTCTGGACTCACTCCAACAGTTCCAGATCCTTCTTTTATTGGGGACCCCAGAGCTGGCTACAGGACTCCAAGTGAGGTCTCACAAGAGCAGAGCAGAGGGGAAGGATCATTTCCCTTACCTGTTGGTGACGCTTGTTTTGAACCAGCCTAAGATACGGTTTGCCCTCATATCCTGCCACCTCACGCTGACGTTCTCCTCTACCAATACCCCCAAGTTCTTCTCCTGAGGGCTGCTCTCCATCCATCATCCAGCTTGGATTTGTGCGTGGGATTGCCCCGACCCAGGTGCAGGATCTTGCGTCCATGGAGTGGATTTGATGAGTTCAACAGGGAAGCAATCAGCTCTCCTATCGTGAGCATCCTTCAAAGGACAACATGTATATCTAGCAGAGAGATATGATCCCAAAATCTTGACAGCTTTATCAGATAAAGTTTTCAGGCAGGCAGCTGTCTGCAAATAGCTACAAGTATAAAAGACCACCATGATTAAAGGATGTGAAGCAGAAAGGCTTGATAGGCGCACTCTCAAGTAATAGATGTATTATTTCCAAAACCTGGGAGTACTGGTTGACAACCGACTGAACAGGAGCCAGCAGGGTGCCCAGTGGCACAAAAGGCCAATGGCATCCTGGCTTTGGTCAGCACTAGTGTGACCAGCAGGACTAGGGACATCATTCTTCCCCTGGACTGAGCAGGCCTCTCCTTGAGTACTGGGGGCAGTTCCGGGCCCCTCACTGCAAGAAAGAGAATGAAGGGCTGGAGTGGGTCCAGAGGAGCAACAAGGCTGGGGAAGGGACTGGAGGGAAAGTCTTATGAGAACAGGCTGAGGGAGCTGGGGTTGTTTAGCCTGGAGAAGAGAAGACTCAGGAGGATCTTATCACTCTGTATAACTCCCGAGAGAGGTTGTAGTCAGGTGGGGGTCAGGCCCTTCTCCCAGGCAACCAGCGCCAGGATGAGAGGGCAGAGCCTGAAGCTGCCAGAGGAGGGTTAGGTTGGACCTGAGGAAGCCCTTCCTCTTGGAAAAGGTGTTCAGAGCTTGGACTGGACTGGACTGGCCAGACCAGTGGTGGAGTCCCTATCCTTTTTCAAGAAAAGACTAGACGTGGCCCTTTGTGCCCTGGTCTGACTGATGTGGTGATGGGCTGGGCTGGCTGAGCTCAGAGGTCTGTTCCAGCCTCAATGATTCTATGATTCTGTAATAAATACACGTATTAGGCCACTTAGGCAAGATAATCCTAAACATCCAAGGCCAGAACCCATTTGTACTGCAGAGTATTCCTGCAATACATCAGTACAGGACACATTATCATCAGTGGGATTTTTTTGGGCTTCTCAGGTCAATTGAAAAACCTAATAGGTTCCCTTTAAAGCTTTATTTTTTCATTATTTTTCTTTTAACCAGCCATTTGTGAGGAGAAAAAAGATGTTTCCCAACTGGCAAGCTGTCAGGGAAAGCGACATCCCTGCGACCAGCAGGGCAGGAGGCACGGCAGCCTGTTAGATACAGCAAACGCATGACCACAGATCTAAAAATACTCTCCTGGTATCGCTGCGGGGGCATGAATAAACCACGGGGTGGGGATGGATTAAGCTGCTACAACAGGATTGTCTTTGCTTTATCTTCTCACACCTGCGACAGACCAGCCCTGTGTGATGAACTGATGTGGTTGGTTCAATGCAACATCCATCCCTAGGGAAGGAGCAGTTTGCTGCTTCTCCCAGCTGCACCAGTACCTGGGAAACCAGCAGCAGGACAGTGTCTGGGGCATCACTGCCTTGGGCTGGTTTTGACACCTTTTGAAAGAAGAACGTGCGTGGTGGCTGTAGCTAGAAGCTCCCTGTGACACTGTGATGCCCACGGGGAGAGGAGCACACCAGTAAGAGCATAAGCAGCGTCCTTCCTAGTGCAAGGGATCAGAACGCCTATTGAAAGCAGAGCTCTCGTTCTGCTTGTCATGGCACAGGGAAGAAAATAAGTACAACTTGTCTATAGAGCAGGCACATGTGAGAGCACAGAGTGAGGGAAGGTCCCACCAAGGTGCTGCATAAAGGGAACTTCATAAGGCAGTAAAGGGAGATCACAGTCACTGTTGGATAACCTGAGGGGCTGCCATGAGGTTGGAACATTGCGTTTCCCTGACGAAGACACAGGGATTTGCAGAACCTGTGTTTGGAGACAAGGCTGGAGCCTCAGCGAGAAACATGGCAGGTCTGGGGAAACCCAAACTGGGAAATGATGCCTCTCACACCACTTAAAATAAATAAACCCACTGAAAAAGCACAGTACGAGTCTATTCACTGACCCAGCAGCTGGCTGAAGGGCTGTCCTGTGGTCATTTATTCCGATGTGCTGAATCACAGAGTGTTAGAGATTGGAAGGGACCTCAAAAGATCATCCAGTCCAATCCCCCTGCCAGAGCAGCATCCCCTAGATCCAGTCGCATGGGAACAGGTCTGGCAGGTTTTAAACGTCTCCAAGGAACAAGACTCCAGAACCTCCCCTGGGCAGCCCCTTCCAGTGCTCTGATACCCTTATTCATCGTTTATCCCTGGCCCAAGAGGCCGCGACCTCCTGCATCGCAGTAATGACTGTGTTCAACAGCTTCCTCAAAGGAACTGCTGCTTCATACAGACAAGCTAACTCTCCATTCAAGATCATGGGCTTTCCAAGGAGGGCAGGTCACTGTCAGCACACAGCAGGCCTCTGAGTTGCCAGGCCTAAGGGCAAATGGAGGAATTATGACTATTAGATTCATCACACTGATTACAAACCCAGTGGGTCCACCACCCTGACATGTATCTGACTCCAGTGTCTCCAACTCCAGTGTCTCCAGCAGCTGTTCCTCTCTTAGGGTGCAGCCAACACACCTTCTCAAAGGTTTGGCTGCAAGGGAATTTATTCTGAGAGTTGTAAGGAAGAGACTGCCAACCCTCACTCTTTAAGGTATGTGACCCCATGCAACCCTGACACTTGGCACCCCAAGGGAGATGTGACCCATCACAGCCTGGTGGGGAAAAGCCTCACCTTTGCTTCAGGAGGACCTCACAGAGAGGTGAAAAAGTTGCTCCCACCTCTGCAAATTCAGGTAGACTGTTGGCACAGGGTTTCACATTGTCCCTCACTGTCCCCATCAGCATCCCCAGACTTCTACCCTGATCTCCATGACTTCTCCTGCACATGATGGGAGTTGCATCCTTCTGCACCAGCACCAAGTGAAGGAAGAGGCTGGCCTACAGCACAGCCATAACCCTGGATACAAGTGATGGGGGGGAATACAGCACAGCAATATAATGGCCACAGGCAAGTCCTGCCAGCAGCAGGAGATCAGGGCATGAGGGAGAAATCCACAGCAGTAGCTACAACCAGCCTGCACAAGGACTCCAGTTGTGTCTGTGCTTCCATTCCAGGCCACCATTAGCAGTTGATTGATGAGATGGACATAAAATCACAGTCTGGGTTGGACTGGAAGGGAGCTGCTCCTCAGAACTCACAGTGCAGCAACCCTCTGCCATGGGCAGTGACACCTCTCACCAGACCAAGTTGACCACAGTCCCATCCAACCTGGCCTTCCACACTGCCAGGGAGGGAGCAGCCACAGCCCCCCTGGGCAACCTATTCCAGGGCTTCAGCACCTTCACAAGGAGGGATTTCAGCCTCAGATCTCATCTCAATCTCTCCTCTTTTAGCCTGAACTCATCCTCCTTGTCCCATCACCAGAGTCCCTCGCAAGAAGTCCCTCTCCAGCTTTCCTGTAGCCCCTTCAGGTACTGGAAGCTGCTCTAAAGGTACCTTGCACAGTCTTCTCTTCTCCAGGCTGAACAGCCCTGACTCACTCAGCCTGTTCCAGAGCACAGGGACATCAGCTCTCTGATCATCCTTGTTGTCTCCTCTGGACTCACTCCATCAGTTCCAGATCCCTCTTGTTTTGGGAACTGGCTGCAGGACTCCAGGTGAGGTCTTACAAGAGCAGAGGGAAAGAATCACCTCCCTTGCTCCACTGGTGACACTTCTGATCCAGCCCAGGATACCACTGCCCTCTTTTCCTCCACCACCACTCAAGTCCTTCTTGATGGAGCTGCTCTCCATCCACTCATCACCCAGCATGGATTTGTGCTTGGGATTGCCACTTGTCCTATCACCACAGTCCCCCATAAAAAGCGACTCCTTGTTTTCCTCCCCCCACCCTCTCTGCTTTTTCTTCAAGGGCTGTAAAGTGCCTGAAAATAGAACATTTTGTGATGGAAAAAATAAGTCAAACAAGAAGAACTAGGTCAATCAGCTAATCGGAGTGATTTAAGAGAAAAAATCGCAGCGTTCGTAATGGGCTAAAAACAGCGCTGATGCGTTGCCGAGAAAGAATATAATTAAGAGGCTTTTTAAAGCGGCGCTTCCCCACCCCGGTCGCAGAAATCACAGCTCACACTACCAGTATTGCTTCCACCTCATGGAGCAGGAATGCGCTGGCGTGCCGCAAGCTGGCCGAAGAATGCGGAGTTTCCGTGGGCCGGGAGAAGATCCCGAACGGCAGCGGTTCCCGGCATTCCTTCGTGGGTACATCACTGCTATCCAGTTATAAAGCATGGCAACGGAAATCGGGATGGGGGATGGGATGGGGGGGATATCTGACATTTGAATTCCTACATTGTTTAATGAAGAGGGGCTGGGGAAGCAGGTGTAGCCCAGCACAGAAGTGAACGAGATAAAAATGCCATGATGGGATAGGTGACGGGGTATCTCCTACTTGAGGATCTCCCTGCGGATGGCCGGGAGGGAGGACTTACGACGGGTTCTTATATAACGGAGGCACCTTTCAGCACTGTTCATTCAAGAAGGAACTTCTTGGAAGAAAACTCTGCCCTAATTAGGTGCAGATGGCCCTATTTGAACAGGCAGAGAACACAGCTTAGGAACTCCAGCCCTGTGTTATGCAAGGGGTCCTGCTGGAAAACCCTCTGCCTCCCTTTGGACCCTAAATGATGCCTCAAATAGGAGAGGGGACTTCCCTAGATTGTCCTGGGACTGTACAACAGTCACAGAATCACTTAGGCTGGAAAAGAGTTTTCTGATCACCAAGTCCAACTTTAGCCCAGTGTGAGCTGCAAAGTTCGCCAGAGCCACAAACTCAGCTACACGGTCTGTGGCTCTGGAGATGAGGTAGACAGTTCGGGGTGAAGCCATGGCCCCATGGCTAAGGGCACTGTCAGTCCTGAGAAGCACCTCTGGGGACATCCCCACCCACTCTGCTCTGCCAGAGAGGAGCAAAGTGGATGAGTCAGACCCAAAACAGTCATTCCCTCAACTTCTGCTCCTCGCTGAAATTATCCTTCAGGGCAATTAGATAAGCAGCCCTTCCTTCAAGGTTGCCTGTAATCAAACTGCATGTGGTACCATCCACCTTGGGGGCTGCAGGGGTCACCCAAAGCTGGTGCACTCCTTCCCCACTCTGTGGTGTCACCCCTTTTCATCTTCAACCCAAACTCAAAGCAACATGGGACAAGGTGATGTGGGGAGGGAGCCAGAGGAAAAGCGGGGGCTGAGAGCTGCTCTTCTTGAGAATCTGCTGTTGGTTCAATCCCAGTTACCCCAGTTTGAGCTGTTTCCACCTCCCTCTCAATACTCAACCAAGGAGCCGGCACATCAGGCATTCCAAGCCCCACCAGCTCCCCGCTGGAAAAATTTGGCTGGTGCCTCGCCCTCCTTCCACACAAACCCTCACTCACAGGCACGCACGGGGAAAGGGGAGGGAGAGCAGAGAGAAACCACAAGCAAATGTTCTGCTGCAGTATTTCCCCTCGTCAGAGGTCTGTACTTGTGATTCGAACGGTGATTAGGAAATTAAATAAAACAACCCCAAAAAAGCCCTTCCCTTAATCCGGAGGCCGCTTCAGCGGGAGACACGCAGTGCTCACTCAGGCAATACCCCACCAGTGCAAACATAAACCCCACCGCAAGGGCTTCGATGAACTGAAATTACTGGCAAATTGATGGGGTTTTGGGTTTAGATGGAAAAAATAAGCAGGGTAGCAGATACACACTGGGAATGCTCCAGGACTTTGACCTTTACATTAGCTCTGAGGACAGTCAGACAAGTGTGCCCCAGGATTCCAGACACACGCAAAGGAGCTCCAGAGGTTTGTCTTCCTCTGCAAACAAACCACACACCTCACCTGAAGAAAGAAGAGAGAAGAGAGGATAGAAGAGAGAAGAGAGAAAATGGGAGAAAGGAAGGAGAGAGGAAAAAGAGAATAAAGAAGACAGAATAAAGAACAGAGGAGGAGAAAAGAGAGGGGAAGAGAGGAGAGAGGAAGAAAGGAGACAAGAGAGGAGAGAGGAAGAAAGGAGACAAGAGAGGAGAGAGGAAGAAAGGAGACAAGAGAGGAGAGAGGAAGAAAGGAGACAAGAGAGGAGAGAGGAAGAAAGGAGACAAGAGAGGAGAGAGGAAGAAAGGAGACAAGAGAGGAGAGAGGAAGAAAGGAGACAAGAGAGGAGAGAGGAAGAAAGGAGACAAGAGAGGAGAGAGGAAGAAAGGAGACAAGAGAGGAGAGAGGAAGAAAGGAGACAAGAGAGGAGAGAGGAAGAAAGGAGACAAGAGAGGAGAGAGGAAGAAAGGAGACAAGAGAGGAGAGAGGAAGAAAGGAGACAAGAGAGGAGAGAGGAAGAAAGGAGACAAGAGAGGAGAGAGGAAGAAAGGAGACAAGAGAGGAGAGAGGAAGAAAGGAGACAAGAGAGGAGAGAGGAAGAAAGGAGACAAGAGAGGAGAGAGGAAGAAAGGAGACAAGAGAGGAGAGAGGAAGAAAGGAGACAAGAGAGGAGAGAGGAAGAAAGGAGACAAGAGAGGAGAGAGGAAGAAAGGAGACAAGAGAGGAGAGAGGAAGAAAGGAGACAAGAGAGGAGAGAGGAAGAAAGGAGACAAGAGAGGAGAGAGGAAGAAAGGAGACAAGAGAGGAGAGAGGAAGAAAGGAGAGGAGAGGAGAGAGGAAGAAAGGAGACGAGAGGAGAGAGGAAGAAAGGAGACGAGAGGAGAGAGGAAGAAAGGAGACAAGAGAGGAGAGAGGAAGAAAGGAGACGGGAGAAAAAAGAAAAGAAAGAAGAGAGGCGAAAAGATAGGTGAAGAGAGGCAAAGAGAGGAGAGACGAGTAAAAAGATAAAAGAAGAAAAGGAAAAAGAATAAAAAAAGATAAAAAACACAACTGTTTTCTTCTCAATAGTGGTTAATGCTCAAGTCAGTGTTGTGTGGTGTTACCCAACCCCACACCACACTGGGAGATCTGATCTCAAGTGGGCTCTCTGCTCAGTGGGAGGAATAAGCCCTCTCCCCTAACTTTGAAAAGGCAAGAAAAGCAAGCAAAGAACTGGATTCCTAATGACTCCACAGAGTCTTTACATTGCTGTGACAATGAAAAAGAACCCAGGGAATGCTGCACAAGAAACTCTTTCATCCTCGGAGGGTCCCTCCCTCAGCCAAAATAAGATGATTCAGCTTAAACCCAAAAAGCGATAGAAGAAATCAATCCACTTTGTTTCAAGGATTTAAACCTTATCTCTGGAAAACTCATAGGAGAGGTAGGGAACCTGGGGTGAGGGTTTCCATCCTGCCTCCCCTAGGGTGGCTGGAGCTGCACAGTGTTTCCAACGCTTTGGAAAAAGGTTCTGCTGCCTCTCTCTTGGCACTTAAATCAAGTTTCCATTAGTGAAAGGCTGAAGGATGATTTCACTTCAGAGCTGAAATGGGGAAACCAGCAGAAGGAGTAAGTTGCAGCTTGATGAACGTTTGTGTCTTTTCATAAACCTGGGCTGAAAAATGGGGGGTTATCAGCTATTTGGGGGACTACCTTACCCAGTAGAAGCCAGGAAATGCTTTGATAAAGAACTGGGGAGCTCTGTGCCAGCAAATGCACCATCAGGGAGCATCAGCGATGCTGTGGGACAGCCAGTGTGGAGAGGACAGTCAGGGATGGTGCCCAGAAGGGTGCAAGGGTAGGAGGAGAAAGTGATTCAGCCCAGGAGAGCACCCTGGGATCCAAGCGGGTCTCCCCAGGCAGCAAAGGTGCAGCAAGGCAACAGCCAGGCAAGCTGATCTCTGAGTCACTGTCAGCGAATGCCGAGGTTATTCACATCCAAACAAATAATTCTTCTATAAATAACACAGCCGCTCCAACTTCCTGAGTGAAACCCATCTTTTCAGGAGCCCAAAGAGATGGAAGGAAACGGTGCCGACTCGGCTCATTACAAGAGGCTCAACTCTGCAACAGCAGAGCAAGATGATCTTAGACCTGCTCCTGCCTGCACTGCCTCTGACCCCCCAGCTGTGCATACGCATGCCAGGTTGTGCCTGTACGACAGACACAAACTGCAGAGCAGCTCTGGTCCTGCACAAGGACAAGAAAACACTTGGGTTTCCTTCTTTCTTGATTTTCTGCATCTTTTTATGCAACAGCAATGAGCTCTGCGGTTCAAGGCATTAAGTGGCAGCTCCTCATGCACATCAGAGCCATTTTTAGATGCCACTTGTCTGACCAAGCACAATGAAGGCATCTTGGAATCAATAATCATCAAGATAATCCTTGGTGAGGAGACACCGTGCTGCAAGCTTCCCCAGACAGTGGGGACCCAACAGGGACTCAGGCCAGGCTTGTGATGGAGGTGGGGAAGGTGCAGGCATTCCTCATGAAACGGCTCCTATCCCCTGCATCCAGCACAAACCCCGCAGGCAGTGCCCATTCAGCTTTTCTTCCTCCAATGAGGCCACCCTAGAGATGCCCCAGGAGGGGACAGCTTGGCTTGAGCATGGCAGAGAGCTCTAGGGCCCTCTCGTCCTTGGAGCATCTTCTATTCCTGCTGCTGCACTGCCTGGATGAGCCATGAGTCTCTTCTCCCTCGGCAGGTCCAAAAATAGCAGCGGTTCAGTGCACCTGAGCCCTGCCCTGAGGGAGCTGGTGAGGCTGCTCCCAAAACCGCACGATCCCCGAGTCAGAAGCATCCGTCTAGACTAAGGACATTCCTCGCTCCACCGCCAGCCCTGCGGCTGGTACAAGCCATGTCCTCACTTGTCAAGGGCAAGATGCACAGTGAAATCCTACAAGGCAGCCAGAAGAACCATCCCAACCTTCTCAGGAAAGTCAGCGAAGCTCAGTAAAAAAGTCTCAACACCTGCATCCCCTGGACTACAGGAAGATGTAACAGGGGAACACTCAAGCATCAACTCCAGCCCCAGGAGTGCTATGAGGAGAGGCAGTGCCTGGCGAGACATCTTAGACACCAGGCTTAACCAAAAGCCTGTCTAGACAGCTAAGACCACCCCTGCTTGATGGAAACCAAGATCCCAAAGGCAAAGGATGGATCCTGGATCGCTGCCCAGCCTCAAGGTGGAACCTGAAAGGAGGTTGTAGTAGTGAGGCTGCTGCTGGTCTCTTCTCCCAAATTCCTAATGATAGGATGAGGGGAAATTGCCTCAAGCTCCATCAGGGGAGGTTTAGATTGCCTCTTAGGAGGAAGTTCTTTCCTGAGAGAGTAGCTGGGCACTGGAACAGGCAGAAGTCACCACCCCTAGAGGTGTTTAAAAGAGGAGTAGCTAGAGCACTTGAGGCCATGGTCTAGGGGTTGGGAAGCTGTTGGGATGGGGGCTGGACTTGGTGACACTGGAGGTCTTTTCATGAGGATTCTATGATTCTAAGGTGCTACCACAACTGGAAGTGTGGGGAAAAGCCAGCCATTGCTTCTCCAGGCACCAGGTACTTCAGAAGAAACCATGCAAGATCACTGCTATGAGGTCCAAATGACTGTCTTCAATCCAGGTAGGAGAACAGCAGCAGAGGTGATATTTCTAAACCAGAACAGTAAGATCAGGTGGCTTTCCTTCTGTTTTCAAGGACAACTGAACGTCTAGGACACAGAGAATCCTCCAGGCTGAATGAAGACCTGAATGCTTCTCCCTCTTCATAGCTATTCTGTAACTACAACTGCATGTGGGTTCCTAAACCTCTGAACGTGTGAGTCCTGCCGACGAGCAACAGGTTGCAGACATGAAGTTATTTAAAGCACTTTTACAATATTAATTGGCATTCGCCTTACAGAGGGGAGAAGGAAAAAAAAAAAAGATAGGAAGAGACAGAGCTGGGAGCCCCAGGGATCCAGACGATCCAATTTCAGGCACCTAATTAAAATGAAATTTCAATTAATTTCCTATTCCTTTATTTTAAACTTATTTGGTATTTATACTTTTTTTTGTTAGTTGCCTAAAACCGAGTGACATCCCCTTGGTTGTGTTTCAATTAAAGATCATCTCGATGCTAAAATTAGTGCTTTTTATTTGCTAACTCGGAGGTTACTCAAAATCCCAACACACTGATTCAAGGACTTAAAGAGAACTTGACAGACATTCCCCACCTCCCCTTTTCACCACGGTAGGAAGGATGAATCATTCTATTTACTACGTGCTCATGCTCATTCGCAGCAACGTGCTAAATGCTCAAGTGGAAACCAAAGAGCAGAATCATAGAATCACTGAATGGTTCAGCTTGGAAAAGACCTTCAAAACAATCCGGAATGGTTCAGCTTGGAATAGACCTTCAAGACCAACCATGAACCCCAGCTGTCCCATCCTACACTGCTAAACCCTATCCCTGAGCTCCAGATCTAACCACAACTGGGAAACACAGCCAGGGATGGCAATCAACCCCCTCCCTGGGCAGCCTATGCCAAGGCTTGAGGACCCTTTCCAGGAAGAAGATTCTCCTCAGGGCCAACCTCACCTTCTCCTGGGGTAGCCTGAGGCCATTTCCTCTGCTCCTGACCCTAGTTCCTTGGAGGAAGAGACCAAACCCAACCTCTGTCCAACCTTCTTTCAGGTAGCTGTGGACAGTGAGGAGGTCTCCCTGCAGCCTCTCTTCAAAATGAGGAGGTAGCTTTGGCACCATGAAATAAACATGGATAAACCATAGAGATCAAAGCTTATTCCACTTGTATTTCACACTATCTGCTTTCTTGCTTTTTAGATTATTTTTAGAAAGAGTTTTGATACATCAGAGCTCACCTTAACTTGCCAGGGGGAAGAAAACATCCCCAGGCATTGCCTCTGCCCCAATGAGCTTCTTTGCACTCAAGGGCTCAGCCACTGAACAGAACTGGGCAATTCAAGAGACAGAAAGAAAACTTAGCACTTCAGTAAGCTCTTCACAGGTACTTTGCTATCAACTCCTCACCCCCAACAGTTTCCCTTTATCACCCTGGCAGTGAACAAGCAGCACTTGAATATTAAAATGAAGCACCTCATCGTGGAACTTTGAACGCTGTTAAGAGTTGAAGCTTTATTTTCCCTGTTTTCTTAAAAAAAAAAAAAGCAGCTTTAAATAAACAGGGCTTTCTTAATTTTTATTTCTTCTATCTGCTTTGCTCCATATTTACATCCTGCCCTATGCCTGAATCCCCCAGCATCACACAACGGCAGGGAGCTGCTGCAGAGCAGCCGGATGGCTGAGGCTGGGATAAATACCTGTAGGCTCTCTGCCAGCACTAATGAGTGAAAATATGTATAGAACCAGACACAAAAACATAGCTTCCCAAAAGCTGAAGTTCCAGCGCTCATCTCTGGAAAGAATCCCACTCGGTCTTCTGAAGTAAGCACGCCAGAAAAGAAAAACACCCAGAATCCAACCAAACCTGTGGGCGTCTGAAGCCACCTCATCTCCGAGAGCCTGAAGAGCCGCTTTTAAATTGGCAAAAACACCCTTCTGCAGAAAGACAAGTCGCAGACAGACGGGACTCTGCTGCTCAGGAGTAAACCTGCACCGCCAGTGCTCTGCTGCTCGCAGGGAAACTAAAACAGATGCTGTGACGGCAGAGCAGAGCCGCTCGCGGCGTGCACCAAGCTGCTCTGCACCAGATTCCCTGTGCTTTGCAGAGCTGGAATCATTTTAATTGTCTTTTTTCTGAAAGCCTTACTGACACATTGTGGTTTTCTTCCTCTTTGCCTCTCTTTTTTTTTTTCCCCCCCACTAAAAGCCCTCCAGAGCTCTGGTTTAAATCAGAGCTGCCTGGTGAGGAGAGGCTCTGGGGGGGGCCTTATAGCAGCCTTCCAATCCCTGAATGGGGCTGTCAGACGGCTGGGGAAGACTGTTCACAAGAGCAGGGAACAACAGGACCAGGAGTCATGGTTTGAAGCTAGAAAAGAGGAGATTGAGGGTGGACATCAGGAAAAGGTTCTTGAATTTGAGGGTGGGGGATCCCTGGAACAGGCTGCCTAGAGCGGTGGTGGAGGCTCCATCCCTGGAGCCATTCAAGGTCAGGCTGGATGGGGCTCCAAGCAATCTGGTCTGGTGAGCGATGGCCCTGCTTGTTGTAAGGGAGTTGGACTGGATGCCCTTTGGAGGTCCCTTCCAACCCTGTGATTCTATTACAAACAAGGGCTTCTCGGTCATTTATCTTGCTTTAGAACCTAGTGATCATCATTGTTTGACCACAGCCACTCCAGGATCACAGTGATAGCTGCAGTTGTAGAAAAACCTGAAAAGCCACTGAACACCACGGTAAAGTGACTCTTCTCTGCCAGTCCATTATAAACTCTTCCCAGACTCTGTTGCCGCACCAGGATGGAGCCCTGGGCAATGTGACGGGCTCCCGATGGAGCTGACCCAGGTTCACAGGGAGGAGCTGTGGCTATGCGAGATCATCAGCAGCTTCTCTGGGAGCACACAGGGGTAACTTGTGGCTGATGACAGAAAATAAACCAGCCCTGCCAAGCCCAATACAAACACATCAGGAGCACCGACTTCAGAACAGAGAGCAGGTATCACTACAGTTGATGCTCTAATGTCCTTGATGCCATGCACTGGTGTTGCGCCTGGTAGCTTCTTTCAGCTTGCAGTCACACAAAGGTGAAGCAGTGCCCCACAGCCCCAGGGTGGGCCACGGTGCTCAGCAAGTGGGGCGCTGCCTGGTATTAGCCTGGAGCGAAGCTCAGGGGATGCGT
Organism: Upupa epops; assembly: GCA_013397515.1. NCBI lineage: Eukaryota > Metazoa > Chordata > Aves > Bucerotiformes > Upupidae > Upupa > Upupa epops. The sequence continues at coordinate 583,442 of VZRI01008713.1, read as the reverse complement.
TTTCCCAGGGAAAAGGAAAGCAAAGCTGGCAGCTCCCAAACAGCCCCCACTTTTGTCCCAGGCTGCCAGCCTGCTGTGAGGATGGTGACACCCAAGCATTGGTCATTGGATAGGGACCCAGCTGCAGCCCTTGTCACTACCCAAACACAGCAAGTACAAGTGCTAGCAGTCAACAAGGCCTCATTTGAAAAAATAAAGGAGCAAAAAGGTGTCCTTTGGTTTGGGATGTTCTGTTTGGGGTCTTTTTTCAGTTCTTATCTCTGTGCTCCCTGAAGTCACACCTACTTGCACATTCTATACATCTTCAGCACACGAAGCTGAGGGTTTCCTGGCACCAGCACATACCACCACCAAGGGCTGAAATTATCCTCACAGTGCAACGAGTTCATGCTTTTCCTACACTTGTGGCTTCCAAAGGCTTCTCCATGCATGAGACACCCCAGCCATCACACAACAGCCTGTGGTAGCCAAAGCCAAGCTTCTCTGCCACTGTGTGAGGGGGATCACCTGCTCCTCACAGCAGCACAGAGACAGAGACATCACTCTGGTGTAGAAGAGAAGAAAAACCAGCCTCCCCATCCAGCTAAACCAGGTTTAAAAGCCAAGGGAATAGCCAAGAAGTTATGCTCCCTTCAGATCACGATGTCAGCACAACTGCAAAGCAAACGCAGATTTCTGTTCTCCCAGCGTTCCAGCAGCGGTTCTTAAAAATTCAGTCTTTCCCCAGCTTTGTTTTCCTTTAGAAATCTGTCAGTTTGAATAATTTTCTCCAGTCTAGGAAAGCGCTTTCTGGTCCTCCATCCCCCAAAACGACAGTTTTGCTTACAACACCTTTGGAAAGGAAGGGAAAGAAATCTCCATGTTCTCTTACTCGATGCTCAAAGCAGCTGGTTTGATTCCCGATGCTCCAGCGTATTTCTGTCTTTTGCTATTTTCTCCCTGCCAAAATATGCAAGGAAAAGCAACACAAGCCCTGCAGCTCTGGGGGAAGGGCTGGCCCCGCAGCTCTTATTATCTTTGGATGGGAAGAGAGAGACAGACAGAGACGCTGTTTATACCTCGGATATTTCTGGATTCCTACCGCTGTCCTACCAAGGAAGTCTGAAACATAAAATGCCATCGCAAACATCACATGGGGTATCTGAAGGAAAAACCACTGCAAGAGTCTAACTGGGATTATTATCAGTACCTACAGTCTCCCGGATAGAGCCTCCTTGAAGATTATACTGCTTACACAACTCACACATTGCTTTACTAATTCAAACCAGCACCAAACCTTAACCTGGAGCATCACGTCCTCCTAAACAACTCTGTGTTGTCAAATGTTTCATACGCTTAAAGGTTTCCTCCTCGAGCTTGGGATATGACACATCACCACGCTGGGGCACAGCTTTAAGTCTTCAGCCTGGAGGAGCCTCAGGGGGAACCTTAATCACTCTCTATAACTACCTGAAGGGAAGCTATAGACAAGCTGGCGGTCAGGCTCTTCTTCCAAGCAACCAATGACAGGACAAAAGAACAAGGCCTGAAGCTGCCAGGGGAGGGTTCAGTTGGATGTCAGGAAGCCCCTCCTCACAGAAAAAGTGCTCAGAGCCTGGAATGGACTGCCCAGGGCAGCGTTAGAGTCATTGTGTCTGGAGGTGTTGAAGGACAGCCTGGCTGTGGCCCTTAGTGCCCTGGTGTGGCTGATGGGGTGACGTTAGGTCATGGGCTGAGTGTGATGACCTTAGAGGCCTTTTCCAGCCTCAATGATTCTGTGATTCTGTCTGCACTGTTCCCCTGCGGTTCACCATTCGGTTCACAATTTTGTGACCAAACAGAACAAGTTCGGTATTAACCAGCTCACTGCTACATGATGCTTTGAAGACACAAAACAGAGTCTGTGCACTGCTGTTTTGTATGATTATCCCCATCTCCTCCCTGCTGCAGCCCAGCAATTGCACTAGTTGCCAAGTGCAGTCTGCATGTCCTCCTCAAGCTGCTGTGGTGGTGCTGATCCATCATCCCTGAATCTCCGGTCTGACACCAAGGATGCTCTTCTCTGAGGACACATTGAAAATAGGGGTTTGTATTAATTGCTGTGCTGAAAAGTCAGACAGAGAGAGAGCACATCTTCAAAGCCTCATTTGGTTCCCCAGAACAAGAAACTAAGTCCCTAAGTCTGTTTTCCATTAGAAAAGAAGTAGCTGGAACAACTTCCCATTGTTCTTCTGCTTATGGGGTCGGTTTCCCAAACTTCCATCTCAGCTCAGTTGGCTTTTCCAGCCCCCTAAGGAAGTAACCCTAAGGAAGTCCCCAGAAAAGCTGGGCTTTTGGAAAATGAATTTATACTGGGACAGCTTCACTTTACAGGCCCTGCTACTGGGATTTCTCATGCATCAGCTCATCACTCGTCCTACAGCCGGCCACACACCCTGTTGGCCAAATTTTCTTTGAGGCTACCTTTAACTTCCCAACAGCACAAATTACAGAGCTCACAAAGAACCTCAGCTTGATGCTCCTCATACCTGGGGCATCACCAACTGTCTGTGCTGTAGGCTACAGCCAAAGGAAAGCTCTGAGCTTTTACCCTCAGCTCCACAGAACAAGGGACATCTGTTCACCAACTCCAACAGGACACAAATCCAGACTTCACCGAGTTTATCCAAAGCAATTCTTTCCACAGAGAAGAACCAAGGTCTGCCTGGCTGCAGGACAGGCCGTGCTATGGCTGTGCACGTCGCTTCTCCTACAAACCACCTTGAGCGGCTGGGCAGACCGCAAAAACACTCTGCTATTTTCTTTTCCTTTGGAGGGAGACAGCAGCATCCCAGTGAAACACGGTCACAGTAGGAACCTGGATCGACTCTGGAGAACAAGGATGGGCCTGACTGGAACACAACTCACTGTGCTGGTGGTAGGGGGAAATCCCTCCTACTCTCCACAGATATTCCAAACACTTTTGCTAGTTGAATGGGCACCTCTCTGTTCAGCTGGACATATGGCTGCATTGGTTATCAGCATTGCTTTCACTTCAACAGTCCCTACAAGGTACTTTACAGACAATCCAGACTGCTAAGCTGTCATGAGAGACCTTTTTTATGAAAAATAATTAGGCTTTAGGGTTGTTTTTCCCCCTGCAGAGCCTGATCATCAGTGCAGGGTCCAGGTGTGAGCCCCGGAGCAGTGGTGCAGGTGCCCAGCTTGTGGACACAAGCCATCCCCTGCTTCCACAGGCTTCCAGATGGAAAAGGTCCAGAGAGCTCTAATTAACCAAACCGCTCATTTACTCTTACGAGCTGCTTTTCCCATGGGCTCCACCAGAGAAGAGGGAGGGATGCTCTGCCCCGCAGGGAACTGATGGACACAGCTCTCAGCTCACAGAGCTGCAGGTGAAAACCAGCTTCTCACTGCTTTTTACAGCCAAAAAGATGGCCAGGGGAGTTTGGGAACAGGTAGTGAGGCTCACCAAGACATGGGCAGCTCCACAGAACCTCCCAGCACACTGGGAAGGGGATGTACTGGGAACATCTCCTCCTGACTGATCATTCCCTTCCCTTCCTCAGTAATCCTGGCTACTCCTGAAGTAAGGTTTTACCATACAGAAAGGAAAATACCCACTAGCAGGATCAAACCCCTAAAAGGACCATGCAGGGATCTGGGGGACAGACCCTCCTATGGAGGGGGACAAGCTACATGCTTTTAGATGGCAGCAGCTGATGTTCAGAAGCAGTCCCATAACACTCCTCCTTCTCACAGTGAAGCCTGCTCAGCTATGTGCCACAGCCAGTGGGGCTGAAAAGATGTGGGGTATAGTCAAAGGGGATGCAAAGGGGGTGGAGGTGTCAAATTCTATGGCATCACAGTTGGCTTGTATGGTTACACTAAGTTTTGGGAGAGAACAGGGATAACAGGGCATGGAAAAGGGAGCTATGGCTAAAATGAAACAAAGCCTAGGGCAGGAGAGTGGGACCAAAAAAGAAACCCCATTAATGATGCAGAGCTGGCTTTCAGTGCCCTGGACCTTGCATTTTCTGGCCTTATTTATGAAACACAAATAATCCAGCCTTCTCCGTAAGCAGCCAGATCCGGTGGAATTACATGTCTGAATACTCTCAGTAAACAGACGGAAAGCTGTGGAAACATCGCCTAGGGCAAGACACATTAACAAGGCAGCTTTTATCGCTCAACCTGGCTCTTCCTGGCACAAGAAAACTCGCTGGCCTTCGCTGAAGTCTGTGCAACTGGTGTGTTCCTTTGGCTGCAAACTGGCAGGTCTCTCCCACTCACAGAATCAAGGAATGGTGGGGTTGGAAGGGACCTTTGGAGACCACCTCATCCAATCCTGCTGTTAGAGCAGCATACCCTAGGGCAGATCCCACAGGAACACATCCAGGGGCACTCTGAATGTCTCCAGAGAGGGAGTCCCCACCACCTCTCTGGGCAGCCTAGATCAGGGATTTGTTACCCTCAGCTGCATTTATTTGCCCCTTGTAATGCAGACAGGGCTCACAGAAAACAGGAAGCCATGGTCCAGGGATGCTGCTAACCATCACCATCCCTTCCTGGGATGGGAGAAGGGATTGCGAGAGCCAAACACAGAGGAACCCCCTTCCCAGCACCTAGCATCTGCTTTCATCTCCTGATAAAAGCCCTACAGGATGTCAACACACACCATCAACAAGGATTGATGCTGACACGTAGCATCAAGGAAGGGCACAAGGGAGGGGATCTCTTGCCAGATAAGCTCATCACCCACCAGACAGAGCAGCAGACAAGAGCTGACCCCATTTTGGAGAGTTGATGGGAACTGCTGAAATAAAACCCAGCTCACCCAAGAAAGAGCTCAGCTACGGGAACGCGGGAACACAAGTGTATGGCCAGAGAAGGATTCGCATGCTGTGCCCTTCTGGCCCAAGGATCTGAAAGTATTTTACAGCCCCAAACCCTACTTCTTTTCAAAGATTTTCTGTGAAGAACAGCCCTATCCCTACAGGGCTGAACTCCCATCTCTGCTGAGAAGCTGCACTAAGCCTTGTGCAAGGAAACATCAGTGCGAGGGTGGCAGAGGGGTCTGTGGAGCAATTCCACCTTCACCCACCATCAGTCTGGTGATGAGACAGAGTGATGCTGCTGATGCTCTGGATGAAGAGGGGTGCATGTGCGGGGGGTATCTCATGCTCTTTAGCCAAGGCACAGATGGTCACACCCAGGTGCAGCCCCAAGCAGAAACCCCCATCCCCACCTCACTCTGCTTCACCTGCACAAAGCTGCTGCAGCCTCCTGCTTCCACACTGTGCTCAGAATAAACTATTTGAGCTGAATGCAATAATTTATTATATAAAACAAGAAAAAATAAATAAAACTCCAGCTGAATTTATTCTACTCAGCTCTTATTTGTTCCTAGTAAGGAGCATTCAAGGCTATTCTTGACCTAAAAACAAACAACTCAGGAAATCCAGGTAGAGCCCTATTTATTTTTTTCCTACCCAAAGACAACTTTCCTTTTATTTAAACCTCACTGCCTGATGATGGGGGGGAGGAAATGAGTCTTGCAAGCGCACATCTGAGCAGGTACCTAAAACACAAGGTGGGGACACAGGTACAGAAAAAAGGGAAAGACGAGGCCACCAGGCTTTGCTTCAGAAGCTGGAGGGTGTAGAGAGCACAACTGGGCTTATTATTCTCTTGTATTTACACTCTAGACAATACAGGTGATTTTAAAAGCTGTGCTGAAAGCTAGAGACTCATAGAAAGGTTTAGGTTGAAAGGACCTTAGAGATCACCCAGTTCTAATCTCCCTGCCACAGCACGTTTCTGTATGGACGTTAACAGGCACCATCCAAGCACTGCACAGCACCAACCCTACCCCCACAGTCTGGGCTACTGCAGTGCTTTCCATCCAAAAAACCTCTGTGTCAGAATTAAATGACCTTAAATTAAATTACCTACCCTTGCCAGGTAGATTATCTTTGTCTTACAGACAGAGCAGAGGACTAAGAAACAAACAAAGGCTGAAGATTAAGGTAAAGCATCAAGGGAGATGCTGCTATTCTGACTAGAAGCCATGCCCTTGCTCTGTGAATCCATGCCAACGGGACTTTTCAAGCCAAAAAGAAGTTGTTTTATAGACCAAACACGATGACAGGACCAGGCCCCACAGGAACTGCTCTCACTGCTGCTTCTGTCCTCCAACAGCAAAAGCTGCCCCTAAATAATTTGGTTTTTCCAGCTCAGGTTGGATGCGGCTCTGGGCAACCTGGTCTGGCGAGAGGTGCTGCTGCCCATGACAGGGGGTTGGGACTGGGTGAGCTCTGAGGTCCCTTCCAACCCAACTCAGGCTGTGATTCCATGAGTTCCCAAAGCAGGAACAGGACATTGCAGGTCAGCTGGAAATACAGAACTGGAGATGGGTTGGATGGTGGATCCAGCAGGAGGAGGCGGCACAGCATGCCAGTGGAGGAAGGAAATACACCCCCATGCTTTCCTTCAGCTATCCTGCTGTCTTGAATGGTGGGAGCAGCTCTGGCACCCACCAGACACAGTGCCTTCATCCAAACCTGTCCCATGTGTCCACCAAAAGGAGCAGAGCAGCAGCTTTAAGAGGTCTGGATTAGGGGCATCACTCCCACAGTCATTTTTCAGCACATGGATGCAACAAGCTGATGCCTTCCTGGAAGGTGTCCAAAGGACAAGAGAAGAGAGCCAGAGGAAACCCCCATGCTGAATGAGGGGAGGAAAGATGGCACAAAATGGGGTTTGCACGGGGATCCTGCCTCCCCACGGACATGGGCCAACACAGGACCACAGAACTGTTTAGGTTGGAAAAGACCTTTAAGACCATTGATCTAACCATCAAAGCAACTGTCTCAAGGCTACCACCAAACCCCATCCCTGAACTCCAGATCCGCACAGGAAGAAGGAAGTGTACAAAGCCAGCAGGGCATGGAAAACCCCTGGAGAAAAACTAAAATGAAGTCAAACCTGTCTGCTTGGAGCAAGGTTCAGTCCTGCCACAGCATACCACCATCCTCAGTGACATAAGAAGTTGGACAGACTGAAGGAGCCCCTGTGGCCTCAATGTGGGTCAAAAGGCCCACTTATCCCTCTAAACTACCCAAGAAATCCCCTACAGCTATTATTTCAGGCAGAAAATGCTTCCTCTATCACGGCAATAATAAAACCAGAGATACTCGTGTGGCTTCTGCTTTGATGGGAAAATGGTTGAAGCTGAACACGCGGCCACAATGAATCCCATGCGAGTCCTTCTCATGCTTCGCTGCCTGGCTCCGGCACCAGGGACAAAACACTTCTCTTAATCCCTAAGTAGGATTTCCCCTTCTTTTTCTCCCCCCCTCCTCTTTACCACAAATCACTCGCCAAAGGGACATCTGAGAGGAAGGATTAACAGTAACCGTAAAAAAAGCTGAGCTTTCAAAAACAATTTAAACGCTGCATGGCCCAATTCACCTTCTATTTGATAGATAATTGTCCTGCTTGTAGCATAGGGGAAGCTGAAATACTCATGGGAAGACAAAATCCTCTAGACAGACAAAGTACTACAACAGCCCCAGCTCCAAACTCGATCATCCAGCCCCATTCCACCTGCTTGATCTTTTTTCCTGTGATAACCAACCCTCTTTGCTCCGCAGCGGGGACGCACAGCTCATGCCCCACAGACCCCTTTTGCCTAAACATACCCCTAACGTGACCTGAAGTGCTTTTATCCTGCTGAAAATACCTCACACCAGAAATGAGAAGGGATGCTTCTTCCCCAGCAGCTCCTGGGATGCAGGACACGATAGACTGCTTGTCCTCAAACCCCCACACAGGCTGGGAGGGAGGGAAGGAGAACCTGTACGTACAAGACCTCTATCTTAAGTGGGAAGACATAGGACCAAACACTGTGCCCAAGCCCATCTGGGTTGAAAGAGACCTTCGAAGCTCATCTAGTGCACAGGGACCATCACAGAGGCTAAGGAGATGATTTAGGACCCCCTGCTTGTGCAGCATTCAGGAGAAAGGAGAGAAAAACCTCTGAATGCTTTACAAACCTTACCCAACCGTCAGAAAAACCCCACCAAACCCCATCGCAAAAAACCCTTGGCAAATCCAGCAAAACACATCAACCATTGTTGTCTTCCAGCCCAGGCACATGGGATCTCTTCACCGACAGGAGATAACTTTTTTAGAAACCCTCTTTTTGCAAGAGCTCTTGGTGTTGGTGGACTTTTGGTTTCCATTTCTAGCGCTGAAGTACTCATGAGCATCTTGGAAAGTTAAAAAAAGGGGGGTAAAGCCATTTTTAGACGTGCGTGCACAGAGAGGACTAAGAGAGTGTCACTGCATGCCTGAGCAAGACGCTCGGTGCTCCGAAAACCATATGCTGGGGATTGTTGTAACAAAAGAGCCTGCGATGATAAAGAGAAACCTTCTGTTCGAGTAGTGGTTAATGGCACAAGATTAGAAATTAGCTCGCTATCTAATTCTTATAGAAAAAGCTTTAAAAGGACAGGATTGCTCCTTAACATGAAAGCAACGGGCTGATAGCTCTTTGTTATTGAATTACTCATTCACATTTAAGATGAGCAGAAGTATGAAGCTCTTTGTCTTCTGTGTTGTTGAGAAAGGCTATGGGGCAATGGCTAGAGCGTCATCACACTCAGGATTGCCAGTATCTCCCACTGGGACCCGAGCTGCCCTGCTAAATTTGAAGTCAAAAGGTTTCTTGGCTGATTAATACAGCACATCCCCAGGGCATTACAAGATTAATTGTGGAAAAGGTGGGCCACTTGTTAGAAGAAACAGTGTTAGGAGCAGAATGAGAGTCCAGTTTGGAAACTCCCCATTCTGGAGAAGAGGCTGTTGGTGATTTGGCCCTCTCAGAAGAAAGGATGAAACAGAAGAACCAACACACAAACCCTTCAGGAAGGAACAGGCATAGGAAACAAAACACATGCAATGTTTAACCCTTGCAGCATGCACACGGTGGTCCTGCACATCAAACCTACCTATCAGACCCCCCAAACCAGCAAGGCACCTACCCCACCAGTGACAGGCTACATTTCTGCGCCTCCTCACGCTGCGCCAGTGAAGCTGTGCATGAAACCTTCAGCTCATGTCCCAACCAGTGCTGATCCCAACTAGCAGACACAAGGGAGGTGGATGGACACCTTAATGCTCCACAGCAACATGGCCAGGCAAGCCACCCACTAAAATAGCTCCTTCCCAGCCTCCTCCTCCAAACCTGGCTTTGGTTTCAGCCGCAGTTGTTCCTTCCTGAATTGCTCCTCCTTAAATAGTCTCCCTCTTTCCTCTGGGGGAGGTTTTGCCCCCACGGGATGACAGCAGGAGAAAGCTAAAATAGATTCTTCACCAACATCCCACTGGCAGCTGTAATGCAGTGAAATGCAACCACCTGGAGGATGAATGTAGAGAGGGACTGATGTATAGACCAGAGTTTATAAATAGAGAGAATATTGCAGTTCTGCTGTGTGCTCCCTGGGTAGGGAGAAGGTGGGAGCACCCACAAAGTAAAGGAACACACCACCCAGGCGGAACAGCTGGGCTCAACGTAAAGCAATGTCCTGCAGCATCAACACAGGGTGAAATCAGCAAACACACAGGGGTAGGAAGGAGATAAAAATCCTGACAAAATTACAGCTAGTAAAGCCAAGCAAATAAATCCAAGATGTGCTTTTGGAGCAGAAAGCTCTGGAAACAACAGAAAGACGGGTGCTTCAATACCCAAAATGAGGGACTTTGCAGGACTAGGGATGTTAATTCTCCTGTACTGGGCTCTTGTGAGACCTCACCTTGAGTACTGTCTACAGCTCTGGGCCCTTCACTCCCAAGAAAGAGATCGAAGTACTGAAGTGGGTCCAGAGGAGAAACAAGGCTGGGGTAGGGACTAGAGGGAAGGTCTCATGAGAAGAGGGTGAGGTTGCTGGGGTTGTTTAGCCTGGAGAGGAGAAGACTCGGGAGGACCTTACCACTCTCTACAACTACCTCAAGGGAAGCTACAGACAGGTGACTGTTAGGCTCTTCTCCCACACAATCAGCACCAGGATGAGGGGGCAAGAACTGAAGCTGCCAGGGTAGGGTCAGGTTGAATGTTAAGAAGCCCTTCCTCACAAGAAAGGGTGATCAGACCCCGTAATGGACTGTTCAGGGAGGTAACAGAGTTCCCATCCATGGAGGTGTTTAAGAAAAGACTAGATGTGGCACTAAGTGCCCTGCTCTAGCTGACTGTGGTGACATTAGGTCATGGCCTGAGCTGGATGAGCTCAGAGGTCTTTTCCAGCCTCAATAATTCTGTGATATCCCAATACTTTCTACGTAGTTTCTAGAGCTGTGGCCAACAGACAGCCTGTGCGCGCTGCAGATCAAGTACTGAGCCACAGGGCAAAGTCAGCTGTAAACACTCCTGCCACCAGAATCTGGTAAAGTGGGAAAGGAAAGCAATTTGGATATCATGGTTACCCTTGGGAAGACCATGTCCCACTTCTCATCCATCAGAAATAGGGTGTTGAGGCCCTAGAACAGGTTGCCCAGGAAAGCTGTGTCTGCTCCATCCCTGGCAGGGTTGAAGGTCAGGTAGGATGGGGCTCTGGGCCACCTGGTCTGATGAGAGCTGCCGCTGCCCGTGGCAAGGAGTTGGCACTGGGTGAGCTCTGAGGTTCCTTGCAATCTAAACCCCTATGATTCTGCAATCATTAAGTGTCGTGGCTACTTGCTGCAGACAGGGAGTGAAGCTACAAGAATCAAACAGTTTGTGCTCAAGCTGTGGTTTACCACCAGAAAAAAATCCATCTTAGAGAAAGCAGAGAAGCTCTTGCAGAATCAGACAGTTATCTTCAAAAGTTGTGTCATTATCTGGTTTCAACACATGGTGCCTCCAGACGGGACACGATAAAAACCATCCTCAGCAACGTGAAGGCATTGCATCTATAAAATAACTATCTTGTGTAAGGGAGCCAACGCGCAGCAGGAAAAGCAGTTGGTGATGTGAAGGAGGAGAGAAGTAAGGAGGGGGGAAAACCCTACTTCCTTGACAGGATTTATTTTTAAGTGATGGTTGCACAAGCCTACTCGGGGAATTGGTGTGGCAGGAGTAGCTCCTGTGCAAGAGGATGAATGGTGACTCAGCAGGTAAAAGCTGTCAAAACCATATCCAAAATTGGAAGGATATAAAAAAGCATCACAAGGGAGAACTATAAATACCTTGAGCAGTTTTGTTTTGTGAGCTGGTTGGATGCCGGCTGCTGCAGAAGATGCTCTGCGAAGCAAGCGGGAGAACCCCGTTCCCATGCTGGGTACCCGCAGGAGGTTCCTCTTCCAAAAGCAGAGGCAAAGGGACCCCCCCTACAGGAACCACTTTGGGACCCAAACGCAGCACATGAGGGGATCCCATCCCTGCTGGATTTCAGCTGCGGGGCTAAAGAGATCCTGGCCCCTCTCAGCACAGCTTTGCTGTGGACAGGAGCACAACCAGACAAAACCACCTCTTTTTTTCTTTTGATTCCTCTTTCTTCAATAGAAGTGAGAAAGCCCAGCCAACATGAAAGGCTGGATAAACACTCCTCCTTTCCCCAACAGAAATGACAAAAATGCCTTTGGATTTGTTTTGGCAAGAAACAATGTTTTTTATGAACGAGCTTCATTGAANTAATTACCACCTTAACGGTGTTCTGATACAGCCTAGGGTTGTATTTGGTGTGAGAGATGCCAAATGCACCTTTTGGAGGAGCCTTATTATTGCCCTACTGCTAACTGAGGGGGGTTGGTGCCGCGGAGCCTCGCGTCGGCAACCGGAAAATAATAAATGAATTCCATTTGGAGAAAATGCTGCCATTTATAACCCAGCAATTAAGAACAGATTTAATTTTAGATATCGCTGCATTCTTTAGCTTATTGAGTTATTCAGCACCGACCCCAGTACTATCAGTACATGCTCAGCTCTCAAACAGACCCAGGCCGCTTTCTCAACCCTTAAATTAGCAGTGATGCAGATGAAAAGTTAACGCTGCTTCCCTCTCTCCCGGGAGCCGGCACATACAGTCTCTGCTGCAAAAATAAAGAAGAGCACGAGCACACGCTGAGATTTCTACCACAACGGGGCCAAGTTATAGCAGCCAGGGGCACAGGAGGAGTTAATCCCACTAAAAAAATCCCTCAATGGAAAGAGGCAGAGCTGGCTATGTTTGCAAACTGGGGTGTTCAGGCATTTTAAGGGAGATAAAAGCAGACTGTGATGTGGCTGGAAGCTTGCCCATAGCCCCATCTCCCTGCCCAAGCCCAGCAGTCAAGCAGCAGGTAGGAGATGGAGGAAGGGAAATGGGTTTTGTTTGGCTGCGGGCAGGTGATGCCCGGGAAGTTCTGGTGCTGCAGGCAGAGCTCCAGCTGGCACCCAGGGGATGGATGGAGGTTGCTGGCTGCATCCCATATGGGGAAGAGTCAGAGCAGTCCAGGGACCTGCACCTGCATGCCAGCAGGGATGGAGCAGTCCTGGGGTTCCCCCATAGCCCCCATCAGGAGGACCCAACCTCAACATCTCCCTTTAGGCACACAGCAACAAATGATCGCTGTGATCACCAGCCACTTCCAAATCATGAAACAATCTCCTCTGGACAAGGAAAGGTAAAGAGGAGTAAGGGCATGGGAGCTCACGTTTCCAGACCCAGATCACCAGGCTCCCAGCTACCTTCAGGTGATGATGCGGGGAAGAACAGAACACACATGGTTGTGGCAGCTCTCTGGACTTCAAAAGGACACTTAACATGTGCAGTGTAACAGTCGTGAAACGGTTCTCTGAGAACTCTGGGTATCACCTGTAATGCTGAGGTGACACAGTGACAGAGATTTGCCATTAACACCATCCATGAGAGCAGCACTGCAGCCACGACAGGCTGCAAGATCCCCTGACTAAAGCTCTGGCCACTCGCATGATGTGGGGCTCACTGCAGGAAAAGTGGGATGATGCTTTGAGATTCTTGTTACATGGGAGGCCAGAATGGGAGAGCTGCGTGAAAATAGCCAGTGATTTCTTTTTTTTAACATCCACATGAATCTAATGCTCACAGCAAGATTAATGGTACAACTAACAGATTCTGCAAAATAGCAAACCCAGCGCCTGGCTGGGATGGAGCAGCAGGGCTCAGGCAGCAGCACCAGAATGATTCAGACCCCAGGAGGAAAGGTCGTGGCATCCTTGGGATTATTCTGTAGGTAAACCTGGACAAACCCAGCACTGAGAACACAAATGACAGCACCCTTCAGAGGAGCCTGTCAGTCCCTGAAGGAGGCAAGGACACCATTGCCACATCTTTTTTTGAGGGGCTCTGATGCTAGGACAAGATGGGTGGGTTCAAGCTAAATACAGGAAGTCAGGAGGAAATTCTTCGTGATGAAAGCGCTGAGGCACTGGACCAGGTTGCCCAGGGAGGCTGTGGATGCCCCCTCCCTGGAAGTGTTCAAGGCCAGATCGGCTGGGGCCTTGAGCAACCTGGTCTAGCAGGGGGTGTCCCTGCTCATGGCAGGGGGATTAGAATTGAGTGATCTTGAAGGTCCCTTCCAACCTGAAACATTCTCTGGATCTATGAAAGATGAGATTTGAGGAATAAATTCCTCCCTGTGAGGGTGACGAGGCCCTGGAATAGGTTGCTGTTCCATCATCCCTGGCAGTGTTGAAGGCCAGGATGGATGGGGCTCTATGCAACCTGGTCTGGTGAGAGGTGTCACTGGCCATGGCAGAGGGTTGACACTGAATGATCTCTGAGCTCCCTTCCAACCCAAACCATTCTATGATCCTGGCATCCTGCTACAAGACCTCTTGGATCAGAAGCACATGGGAAAGCAAGCAAAATTTAATTAAACTTGGGCTGTTACAGGGTTTCCTCTTTGCCTTATATAAGAAAAAAAAAGGAGGAACTCCCCAAGCATTATTTTATTTACCATAATTCCCGTGGTCTCATTTCCTGCCACAGCCCTCTTGAAGGCAGCAGTATTGTTGCACTAATTGTTAATTCTATTGAGAAACGGGCTACTCTCTGCCTACAAACTGGCACGAGTTACTCTGGGTCTGCCCTTGCTTTATTTTGAAGCGCTGCAACATTAACAGAAGATTAGAGTGACTTATTAAATCCTTCTCAAGGTAAAACAGTCCTATTGCTCGAGGTTCACATCCACTACAAAATAAAACGACTACAAAACCTAACCACCAAACCAAGATCAGGCTCTTAAATCATGACGACTGCTTTAATGTGGTAAAATGCTGTCCTGCGTTTCAAACTCATTCATTTCTCATTTACTTGAGCAATCACACAAGTTTTAATGAGCTCTTCCTATGAAAACTGCAACCACAAAGGATCACGTTTGCTTGTGTTAGAGCTCTGCACACCTAGAAAGAAAGAAGCACAGGATGGTTTAGGATTTAACAGACAGATTACTGGGTTTTAATCCTCATTGCTAGAAGCATTTCTAACCTCTGTGTATAATAGAGCAAATTAGTGTAATTGTGGGGGCAAACTGAACCCAAAGATGCACAAGAAATTAAAGAAAAACCCAAACCCCAGCGATGTTTTGCAGAGCTGGGAGCTGAATTTGGCTCTGCAGGTGCTGGCAGAGCCGGGAGTTGCTGCATGGAGTGAGCGAGAAGCCTCATCACTCTGGGCTATCACTCACAGGCTCCTATTTCTCCATGAGAGACCACACTGGGTCACGGATGGTTAATGCACCCCTGCACTCAGAGCAAAGTTCAGCAGGTAAAAGCTCCACATCAAGAGCTCAACACCTGCATGCTGTCCCCGTTTCTACCAAGCCCAGACCACCCAAGAGCAGTGTGGCCAGGGGAAGAAGGGGCTTGTGCCAAGCTTCTGTAGCCAGGCAGGTCTGTAGCGAGCAGCTTTGTCTCCAGAGCCACCAGTATCTACCTATCTGTTAGCACATCTTGATGTGCCTCCACAGAAAGGGATTCAGGATCACCAAGTGTGTGCTCCAGATCAAGGGAACTGCTGCCAGATTCAGTAGCTCTAGCAGGCAGGATTAGGGAGATTGTTCCCATTTTCCACCAGTGCCAGGGGGTAAATTTCATCAGGATGAAAGCAGAATAATTTCATGCAAACCCACTAAAAGTGGTATTTTATCAGCAGGATTCACCTACTGGAATTAAACCCAGCTAAAAGCACCACTGAATTCAGCAGGGTGGTTCTTCAAGCAGCAGACTTCAGCCCTCATTCCCACCCTCAAATTGGGAGGCTCATTTATGCCACAATTCAGTGCAGGCACAGGGATACGAACCTGCCTGGTACTGGGAGAGACCAAGCATGAACCAGCACTTCAGCATCAGCAGTGTGAAAGGACAACTCTGCTTTGTAAAGCAATTCATCAAGAAATCCATTTTAAAAGTGGTCTGCATACAGGTAACTGCAGCACAGACATCGCAGAGCTGGATGAAGGTTTCCATTCCCCCCACTCCTCTTAAGCCCTACGTGGGATGCTCACTCTCATATTAAATCCTCCTCTATTCCTATGCCCAGGAAAATGGATTATCCAGTGAGTACTCTGTATTAGTTCATACGGCGCATGGGCCGGGTATGCCAGCTGCCACCTACCGCAGCCCTCCAGAAGAGGAGGAATGGCCCAAGGAGCAAGAAACTTGCTCTCTGCATCTTAGAACAGAATTGTTCAGGTTAGGAAAGATCTTTAAGGTAGAGCCCAACTGTTAACCCGACTGTGCCACTAAACCCCATCCCTAAGCTTCAGGTACACACAACTGGGAAACGTATCTTCCCCCCAAAAGAGGGCACAGATGCAGCCTGGGACAAGGATAGAACTACCTGATCCAGGCAAGATGACGAGTGACATTCTCCACAAGCTCACAAGTGACTTGTGCAGCCAGGAACCAAGTGCCAACCAAAAAGCTGATCTATCCACAAGCAAGCAGCATCAAATCCACAGTAAGAACAACTCTGTTCACATCACGGAG
>VZRI01008713.1:556378-567448 GCA_013397515.1 Upupa epops | reverse complement strand
GGGGGGGGGAAAGAGGGGGAGTAGGGGGTGTCTCTGCATGGTGTCAGAACATGCCAAAGCCTTAGCAGAACTGGGCTGCAGCGCTGGCTAGGCTCTCTGCTCCTCGTTCAGCAGGACCCCAGGTACCGCACAGCAAGATTATCGATTGATCAGGGTAAGGGGAGAAAACACAAACTATTTCTATTTTAAAAACGGAAAACAACTGAACAGCAATGCTGACATCCAGGTTGGCTTTAGGCGGGATTTACAGAACTCTAGCTCCTTCGTTCTTTAATCCCACACCAGGCTTCCCCACTACCAACCACTATCGACTTCTAACAATGCAAAAGCGTCTGCCCACATTTTTGCAATTACTTCAGACCCCCCCTCCCCTTTCTGTAGGGTTAATCTAAAGAACAGTTGCCAAAATGCTGAGAACACAGCGGAACAATAGCTCCTCTGATGAAATTCCTCCTCTCCATAGAGAAACCAGTATCCTCCAGCTGCTGTGGCTTGTCCAAAGAGATCTCCCGAATGTTTACTCACTCCCATATTAAAAAAAAAAAAGGAAAATAAAAAGATGACAAATGGAAAGATCTGAGTGCAGCCTGCAAAAAGATGAACGCAGAGCCCTACAGTCTGACCACTACAGTTTTATTAAACGAGGTCTGTCTAAATACAGACCTGGGACATCAGTGGAAGGAGGGCGATGCTGGCCACCTGTCCCAGGGGATAGAGACTTGTTGTAGTGATCGTAACAGAAACGACTTTTAGCAGCTCCATCCCTTTAAATACTCATTCTTGGTGGAATCTCTTGATCAGTGATTTCCAAAAGCCGGGGAGCCAAGGCAGGCAGCTGAATTACAGCAGCTATTATCCACGTAGCCTGAACACAAGCAGACACCTTTATTTATATCGGCCCTCCCGGCTGACTGAGATTTGACATCGGCTCACAAAAAAGGCATCAGCATCCAACTGACTGCTTCACAATAATGCGGTGGAAGGTTAGCGTGCAGGGCCCGGGAAGACACCTTTACGCTGCACTAAGAACCATCGTTAAAAGAATTCCTGCTGCTGCCATGACTCTTTTAACCAGGCAGGTTTGGGTAATTGATTTCCTGAGCAGACACACCGAGTTGTGCACCTCTGCGCCTGCTGCTGGTAGGTATTCTAATGGATTGCTATTTCTTTTTCCTAGATCTAATTCTAAGGCATTTAGAGTATTTTCTTGTTTTATCAGGCTTATCCTATTCTCCTTTTAGACCTCTGGAGTCTCTGCACTTCCCAAGCTGCTGCTGCTTACTTATTCACCTCTTGGCTCCCTCTTACCTGAAAGCCACAAGCCCTTCACGCTTCCCACCAAATCTGCCACAGGTAGTACCAGTGCAAAGGGATGGGAGAAGGAAGAAGAAAAAAAGCAGGTGGTAAGAAAAATCAATTGCTCACGGTTGGTCTTCTTTAGCTCTAATAGTCTCAGTGGCAACCCCCAATACAGAAGGTAACCAAAGTCCACAGCAGAAGTGTGAATTCTGATTTGAACTGACAGCATCCCCGTGAGCAGCACGAGCAAACAAACCAGACAGGGCTTATAAGCAAAAGAGGGTTTTAAATACAGTTCTCAGATTCCTAACCTACAACAGGAGCTGGTACCTCTGCTGGAGCACAGAGCTGGGATCCAGCTCCCGGTTGGGCTTCAAGGGCTGCACTATGCCTGGTAAGGGAGAGCACTCCTTCCTGGTTCCTCATTTCTTAAACAAGGACCATCAAAAGCATCCTCCTTTGACTTTCAAAACCAATCCATGCTGTTCCCAGCACCTTCTCCCCCTGCATCCATCCTTCCCACCACACCTAAACCCGCAGCACCAGCCTCACCACCACAGGACTGAGCGGCAGCACAACTTCCCAGCTAAAAATCCCACACAGATGACAAAAGCTCAGGAGCAACAGGAGCAGCCAAGTGACCTCGGGCATCCCTCACAACCTGAAGCTCCGGGTAGGCTTCCCAGTTTCCCTGAGGGGCTGCCAAATGGAAACCCATTGGGGCCACCCCAGCACCAGTATCAGGAAGGAGCGGTGCGTTGCCCATGCCTTGTGAAGTAAGTTGTTATGGTTACTGGAGGGTTTGTTGGGTTTTTTTTCCCCCTCCTCTTTTAAGAAAGGATTCTTATCAGTTTAACATAATACCACCAGTCAATAACAATTCTTATCTTAAAAGGTCACTCAGGTAGTTATAACTCAACATTTCATCATTATCTGGAGGGAAACAGCCTGGGGATTTCATTTTTTAAATAACCCAGTGCTTTGGAACCATAAGATTTTTTAGAAAGAACAACAATCTACCCAGAACCAGACTGATCCCAAGGGCAACTCGAGCACACGGGGTGGGGAGGGGTGGGGAAATAAATCACATTGATTTTTGCTGCTTGAGACCAAGGGAATATCCCAATAGGAAACCTATTAAAAGCAGGGAAATGCAGGAACCTAGTCCCACAGCTGCTGCAGAAACACAATGTTCTGCTGGCAAGCAGCACATCGGCCAAGCTCCACCGCCACTAGAGTTGGGGGGGGTGTTCCCCTCCACGCTTCTCTGCCAATCATCCCTCTTTGCTTCCCATCGCAGACAGGGGACAGAGCAAAGGAGGCAACAAGAAAAATCTGAAGACAAGAACTGACCTCTGATGCTTGGGGTGTGGGGGGGGTAATTTGAAAACACACCAAAAAAAGCCCCAGCGGCAGCATGGAAAGGGAGTTGTGAAATTTTCAAGCTAAACCTGGTCGAACCCCGTTTTATCCACCCACTCAATTTCTTCTTATACCAACAATTAGAACTCCAAACACAACACATACCCACACCCCAGCAGGCAGCAGCGTAGGCCAGGAGCAGAACTAACTGGTTAAAAGGCAGGTTTGTCTGAAATACTTTTTATTTAAAAAAAAAAAAGAGAAATCTGGAACTAATTAGTGCAGGGATCAGTAACAGAAAAGAAGCTTTTTAAAGCAGCCTGTACTTCCACTCCAGGGCTGCCTCATACGAGAGCAAACAAGCAGAGCAGAGCTGCCAGACCCTGCAGATGACACTCACAATATTCACATTTACTCTTTAAGCCAAATAACTACTTCAGGTGTCGCAGCACAACCCCGCTGGGCTACGTCCAGCTCCTGCAAATGTCAGGGAAAGCTTGAATGTGCTGCAAGAGGAGCTGGCTCAACCCCTGGTACCACATAGCCATCAGCACTATCCATTGATACCTGCTTTACCCAAGTCCCACAGTGAACACGAGTTTGTTCGTACAGGACAGTCGTCTTCTACCCCATGGATTATTGTTACGGAGTACGAGGAAGTTTTGGCACTACAGCTCAAAGTCTGAAAAGGGGAGCTGCCAGAACCGATAGCAGCAAAACACATGGTTATGCCCTACGCTTTAACTCTTGAGATCAGAACTTTACAGAATTCATAGGCAAGTGGAGACACTGGTGACACCAGACAGAAGCACCGAGCCCAGGAAGCCTTAGAGGAGGTGCTGACCCACAGGTCCATGCAGCTCTGCAACACAGAGCCCCATCCGCAACAACCCCCCACACACACTCTAATTCAGACACTTTCACCAAACCCTGTGGCACAGAGTCACCACACACACACAAACCCAACCGCAAACTGTGACCAAGCATCGGCCAGGTGAACCCATGCTGCTAAATCACTCACATCTCCATTGCCTCAGACACATTTTCCTCCTGCATGGAAGGGCAAGAGAAAGCCCAGGAACTTAAACCATCCTGTGAACTGCCCCACACCACTAACTCCTGCCAGGTATAAAGCAGACTGGGTTTCTGCCTCCAGAGCTGGCCTCACACTCCCCAGACAGACTCATTTTCTGCTCATTCCCTGGAATCACAGCAGACAGAACCACATGACCATGCATGAGACCATGCCAAGCCCTCTGCTCCAGGAGAGGGAACTCCATTCACAATCCCCTGCACACCAGATCTGCAAATCCCCCTGCCCAGAAGCCCCCTCCAAAGAAAAGCTGGCATCACATTCTCGAGCAAAGAAACAATCCCAACCTTGTTTTGACGAGATCCTGCCCCTCCACTTAAGGCATCTGCTGCGGAAGAGGAAGCGGCACGCAGGCGGAAAGTCGGGAGCGGATCTGCTCGCTCCGACCTCAACTTTATTTGTAATTACCGGGGCCAAGATGGAAAAGCCACCAGCTTGGCTGTTTGCCACTGCCAAACTCACACTCAGCCGTGACCTCTGCAGTCCTGAGAAGGAGACCCAGAGATCTGCAAAGACAAACCCATT
The DNA here is from genome assembly GCA_013397515.1 of Upupa epops. Taxonomy (NCBI): domain Eukaryota; kingdom Metazoa; phylum Chordata; class Aves; order Bucerotiformes; family Upupidae; genus Upupa; species Upupa epops. The sequence continues at coordinate 563,169 of VZRI01008713.1, read as the reverse complement.
GCTTTTGAGAGGAAAAGAGTGAGCATGCAAGCCTGTGCCTCCCCTGCATCAGGGCCTGAAGCCTGAGAGATCCCTAAGCAGCTCCTGCGTGACAAAGTGTGGTAAAGGAGGCGCCACTATTGTCTATTCAGAGAAAACAGGGTTTCAAACACATCTTTTGCACTTGCTTGGCACCATGCGAGAAGTGGGGAGAAGACTGAAGCAACCAAATGGGAACCCCAAACCCCAGCCCAGCTCTGATCCCTGGGGTTCAGTCAATCGGATGCAGTGGCAGAGCAAGGGGTGCCCTTTCTGCAAGCAGTTATCTGTGGTAACATTAGACCTGAGCATGAAGCTGGAGAGCTAAAGCACTGACAAGCGAGTCTTAAAATAAAGCAAGTGTTCACGCTAATTACTATTTCAGTTACACACTGACTGCAAACACAACTCCCAGCTTGGTAAAAAATTGCTTTAGTGGGCCACAAACTAAATACAGGTGGCTTCAGATGGAAGATGAGAAGAATATTGGGACAGCTGGGTTCAGGGTTGGACTGGATGATCTTAAGAGACCTGCAGGAGCACTCTCCTCCATCCAACTTCTTCCTGCAAGGGAGAGGTCAGAGGTGCAAAGAAAAGCAGCACTAACATCAACTGTAGTTTTTTTAAAGCATCTTCGAAAGTCAAAACAATTTGATTGGGGTCCAAACCAAGGGCTCTCAATTCCAGCTTTGATGAAATTTCATAAATGCCATCAAATCAGACTAAAACCTGAGGAACCCCTGGCGCCGCTACTGAGGGTCTCTGCTGAACGACAGCATCTTGGGTTAGAAAAGAGATAGGACCTTCTTGTCTGGCAGGTGAATTTGCCAGAAGCTCTAAAACATCAAGAGGAGTTTTTTTCCCCCCCTCTAAGAAAAAGAGATTTGGCTAAAAATGTCAAGGCAAAAGCTTGATAAACTGTGGGAAAACAGGAATTCATGATCCAACTGGCCCACAGGAACTTTCAACAAGTGTTTCAGGGAAGCTTTAGTTGATCAAGGATGTCACTGCCCAGGCCATCACCGGCCCAGCCCACAAGTAGAGCCTTCCCCGCTCCTCCTTGAAGAGAAGTATACTCACAAACTAGACCGTTTTAATTGAAGGCTCTACAGATATTCAGTTCCTCATCTACAGCTCTCCTTGACTTCTCCCATCAATCCATACCTCACTGGGTTGTAGGCTGTCCCACACCACTGGCTCTGCCACATGTGGTTCCTCCTTATACATCCTCCTCACACCCACTGTTGTGGAGCAGAACTTAATCTCAACTATTTTTCCAAGCACAGCATGGGATACCTGCACTGAACGGGGCAATTTAGATAGAAACTAAGGGATCATGAGCTGGTCCAGACAGAGAACTCCAGCTCAGGGTTGTGACGATGCCAGAAACACTTCTCTGCATCTTTCACTGCATTCCCACAGTGCAATTTTTTTCCACTAAACCACACTGCTCATCTCATTAGTTAGCTTTTATCATCTAAGAAAAGTTCTCTCTGGGAGAGAGAGACCTGGCACTCAAACAACCCAGTGTTCAGTACCTCTGCCCCATGGAGGAAACTTTCATACTGCTGGTGCTCTGGGAGTGAGAAGCAGGGAGCTTCTCCATCCTTCCCCAACTGCACGGGATGCATGCCAGGAACCACGAGGGAAGGAGTTTTTAAGCAAATAGGAGAAAATAAGGAAGAGTTAAAGACAAGCCCCAAGGCATCACTTCTAGATCCCAGTAATAGGATGAGCAGAGAGCAAAGAAGAGCCTTCTTCATGCCACACCACAGACCTGCCTCCAGCCAAGGCTGGTGTGAGCCAAACGCTGCCCTATGGTGCTTCCCACAGCGACTCTGAAAAGCTGATTTAAAAAATCAAAAGTATCTTTGAATGAGAGAACCTAGGGTGTGCAGCCCTGCTCTGAGCCTGTGGCTAACATAAGGCTGTACCTCTATCCTCTTCCCCGTGCCCTTCTCCCAAAAACCCAGCACAGACCCTCCAGTGCGCAAACAGAACCCAAACAGAACCTGGGGAAGACACAGAGCAGCAGCTCAGGCAGCAGCACATGGGTTACAGGAAGGCAGTGCCCAACAGCTCAGCAGAATTCTCTGCTTAAGAGCCCCAAGCTCATGATTTTTAATGAGCAGAGCTGGCAGGGTGTCTCACACCCCTCTCTCCAGGCAGGAATCACGCGATGCCAACGTCCAGCATTGCACTTAAAACTTCCTATCACTCCCACTGAGCATATGGCTCAGCTCTCCTCCCTAGCTGCCTGCTTGGTCCCTCCAGTCTCCACCACAGGACAGCTCAGAGATGCTCACCGACACTTAAACCAAACCAAAGCTCAGCACTGCAACATAACAGTAAGCAAAGAAAATTTTCATACAGAAAAACAGGAACCATCTTCAAACTGGGCACGGAGATTATTTTCCAGCAGTGGCAAAGGAGTCACTGAGGGCAAATAGCAACATTTCCAGCCTCCCAATGTGGCCAGGACAGTAGCGACAGGCGCAGAGGGCTGGAGCCACCACGACCTAAGGACGTAAGAGGCGAGGTCTGCAGGGACGTGTAATAACCTTTTAATAGACCAGCTTAGTCGGGAGAAGGGGAAAAAAAAGGAAACCCATGAGCACACAAGTCCTCCTTTGAGCTGGTGCACCTTCGTGCTTGGCCATTTTTTCCAGTTGGGTCTAATTAAAGACATCACCACTCCCTGCAACCCTTGTCTCTTCCTCCAGCCAGTTCTTCCCAGGACGAGAAATCTAGGTCATCCTGACGCTCTCATTGTGGTACTTGACAGCCTGCGGAAATGAAATAAAGACTCTGGCCTTCATGTGTGAAGTAGTGAATGTCCTGCTCACCGGGCAAAGAAAACTCCTTGTCCTTCAAGACCAAGAGCCTAAAGCAGTCATCACATGAGTTTAGCAGGAGGGGAGTTGAACACAGGAACAGGTTGATCAGGGATGTAGTTGAGACCCTATCCTCAGAGACATTGAAGGGGAGGCTGGACAAGGCTCCAGGTAACCTGATCTAGATGAGGCTGTTCCTGCTCACTGCAGGGGGGCTGGACTGGATGATTCTTGGAGGTCCCTCTCAACCTGCACCATTCTATGATCAGTGCAGACTGGTGATGGATGCCTGAGGGACCCACAGGAGCCTTGGGGCATCTCTCTTGACCAACAGAGACTGCAGGAGCGAGGAAACCATGCCAGCAATGAAGCTGGGATGGGATGTGGGGCAACTCCAGAGAAACACCCCATCCACACCTCTGGCCATCAGAGAAGATCTCAAGTGGATGAGAGCAGAACCATATCTTGCACTCAATGCCAAAAGCACCAACCATGTTTCAGACCCCTTATCTCCTCAAAGCAGCCATTCCTGGAATCCCTTAGTGTCTCAGGCCAGCCTGCAGGCACAGAAGGAGCACAGGTCCTGCTCCTAACGCAGGGCACGTTCCACTCCTGTCTGACCTTTACCAGCAGCTCAGAGGAGGTTGCAGAGCCCTGACGGCTCCAAGCAGCTGGGACTGAAGCCGCCTAGCAAGGCCAGGCTGGAAGGAAGGAAGGAAGTTATAGCAGGCTTTTAAATAGCTCTATGTAATACCTGAAACTTCTATTCCTGTACACAGATAATATGGTTTCCATATTCTTCAACATGCTGTGCAGGCCCAGTCATTTGCACTCAAACTGAATTAGCAACAATGTTCTTCACCAGTTAAACCATTCAAGCTCTCCAAGGCCACTTGTAGTTACCCAACGTTTCTTAGGCTTCACCTAACGAAGAAACAGATTTCCTTCTCTGTTTAGCTTTACAACCAAGCAATACCTTTAAATTCACTATATTGGTGGCAGGTGGTCTCAAACCACCATATATCCAACTCTGTCTGACACACCAGTGCAGTTCTCTGCAAGATGTCTCTCATCTGAGGTGGGCAATAGGGTTATAACCACCCTCCATGCTTGAGCAGGTTCCTAGAGAGCCACAGAAACAAAACCATGACAATCCTTTACAGTAAGTGTACTTGATTCTCCGTGACCATGAACTAGGTAAAGAGATGGTTTTCCTCCCTGAGGTTTTCCCATGTCATCTGCCACACAGCAGACCTCTATATCTTTAGAGTCTAACAGGCAAAAAAACACCTGCTAAACAACAAACATTTCCCAAGAGGAATTTTCCTCCATGTCTGTTCCTCACACCTGAGCTGACAGTGGAACTCAAGGCTTACAAGTCCAGCTCCACCAGCCAGTGAAGACTTCAGGCTCTGATCTCCTTTTGCGGTGATATTGCCAAGGATTGCGCCCATCCACCAAGGAACACAGCAGGGCTGCCACCTCCTTCTAACAACCCATGACCTAGGGGTATTGTTCACACTCTCCCACCTCCCCAGCAGGACTGGGGCAAGCAACAGGCATGCGTGAAACAACTCTGTTCTCATGAGGACGCACTCACACACTTGCTCTGGCACCTTAGGTCAGCACACTGCATTCAGAGCACCATTTCTTAACTCATGTGACATCCCTTGCCAGATGATTTCATACATCCTTCATGAAGGTGACCATACCACATCTTGCAGCCAGATCCCACATTCCATTCAGGCTGTGCACCCCTGTCACCCTGCAGTCCACTGCTGGCTGTCACATCCCCAGCATCAACAAGGATGCTGGTGGGACATATACAAGCAGAGAGCCATTGTTTCCCAAGTCAGCAAACACCAGGAAAACACACCAGGAGCTACCTCAGCCATCAGCCTGGGAGGGAATGGAGCCTTAATTAGTTAAGCAAACAAGAGGATTCAAACATGAAAGAGTAACACAAGGTTAGAGAATGATACCACTTTTCAGAACAACTGTGTGTGATTCCATTTCCAGGCAAATCACAAATGCCAGACTGTGAAACAGGCACTGAAGAGGAGTAGTTTAAGAAGAGGTGGTTTTATGAAGAAAAATGTTAACACTACAGACCAAAAGCTGTTTCCCAACAGTTTTTGGTCGTAAACCTCAGTTAGCCTTCTCTCTACCACCACAGACCTGGATGGCTCAGAACAGTGCATGTCCTGCTCCATTGGTTGGACTTGATCTCTGTTAGAGGTCTGCCCCAACCTGAACATATCTGTGATTCTGTGACATATCCATCCATGAGAAAGGGGAAACTCAATGCGTCCACATTTGCTACTGGAATCACAAATGCCCTGCAGGAACAGCTTAGGTACAGGACAACCATCAAGGGAAGCACAAGAGCACCAAGAGACAGGCAGGAGGCTGGATGCTTCAGAAGAAATCCTCATGCCAAGCAAAGTCAACAGGATCAGAGGGGCAAGATGGGATTGCTTGCAGGAGTAGAAATAGGGAAGCTCCAACTCATGGTCTCTACCGTGCCTCAGAGCAAGTGAATGCCACCACACTGACAGCCCACTCAGGATTCTGTATCCAGAAAGCCTTCAAAATACTGTTTTCCTTTATACTTTGCCTTTTCTGTGCTCAGGAGGTAAAGTACCCCCTTTTATTTCCCTGACCAGCCTACAAGATGCAGCCATCACCAACCCCACAACCCACATTAAAAGCTATGACACCCATAAACAACTAAAACTTAAAACCATCTCACTCACACTGACTCGCACTGGGAGTCTCAGCAAGCCCACATGCTAGGGCCGGCATGGGAGGTTGAACACTCATCCCGCAGCAGTTGGGTTTAGAGAGCGTGTTCCCTCCCTGTCGTCCCCCCCGGGGCCTCCCCACCCAAATGGATGAGGTTGGGCCCTTCAGCTGTTTATAAAACCAGCAGCACTGCGCCCAGACGCACTCGGCAGCATTCCTGCCTCTCATTCCTACGAGCTATATAAGGGAACGACCAATTCCAGCCTTGCTCCCCCATAGCCAACCCAGATCCCTTCACACCAGAGCAGCCTCAGGCTTGGTTTCCTGCAGAAGGACTTCAATCCGCCCTCGGTAGAAGACAGAGCTGAGCTGGACCTTGTCATCAAATGGCAGCACAGGCAGCTGCCAAATCCTGCCGGCTCGGTGCTCTAATAGGGAACAGCTGGAGAAGGACCCTGCATTCCTCCCGTCCCGCCAACACCGGGGGGCTCTAGTTTTTAAGACAACAGAGGGGAGTTTTTTTTCCACTTTGTGAGGTTATTTTTGGGTTTAGGATTGATGAAACCACCAACTTAAAGACAGATTTCATCCTCTCTGCTCACACTGTTCAAGAACTCTGCTTCAAGCCACTTGCATCCCTGTATCTGCACACAGACACACACACTCTGGGGCATAAGTATTCCCAACACCCCTCCCCACTCCCATAAACAAACACATTGCACAGCCCAGCTTGCTCCTAGTTCAGGCCATTTTCATCCCGCTCCAACTTCTGCAGAGCCGAGTAACTTGTAATGGTGTAAAAATAACCCCCTCAACCCCACTATCCTCCACTGTGCCCGCGGTACGTCCGTGTAACACATCCCAGTCTACTCGAATTTTCATAGAGCTCCACCGAAACACAAGGGGGTATTGAGAGCCGCAGGGAGCAGCGTCCAAACAGGATCTGAATGATGAAATAGGAATTGCCACATTGAAAAACAAAACAAAAAAGAATAAATCATTAAAAAAACTAAAAATCAGATAAAGCCGGCTGCCCTGGAGCTCTAGAAAATAACAGTAGGTAGTGCAGGGGCTTCTCCTGCGTGGTGCAGAAAAGCAACGCGAGCCACGTTGTCCAAACGAAGCCTAGAAAATCCAGACTCTACGTGACCTGACTTACTTATTTCACAGGAAACTGCATGGAAGGAGGAAAAG
>VZRI01008713.1:501098-554124 GCA_013397515.1 Upupa epops | reverse complement strand
GCTTCGGGCTCCGGGAAATGCTGCATCGGCAGGAAAAAGAGGGGGTTTCATGGGTTTTTATGATTTTTTTTAATTTATTTTTAATTATTTTAAACTGGGAGAGGAGAGGGGCGTGTTGGTACCGGGAAGGGGAAACGCTGTGCTGGCGGATAGATGGATGGATGCAGGGATGGATGGATGGATGGATGCAGGGATGGATTTAACCATAGGATCAATCTCAGACTGGTTTGGGTTGGAAGGGACCTCAGAGCTCACCCAGTGCCAACCCCCTGCCATAGGCAGCGACATCTCTCACCAGAACAGGGTGCCCACACAGCCCCATCCAACCTGGCCTTCAACACTGCCAGGGATGGAGCAGCCACAGCCTCTCTGGGCAACCTGTGCCAGGGCCTCAGCACCCTCACAGGGAGGGATTTCTGCATCAGACCCCATCTCCCCTCTTTCAGCTTGAAAGCTGTCCTAATGCTGTTGGTGGGCAGGATGGACAGGACTAGTGTCTCAAGCTGTTGGTTCCTCTGCAGACTGTATTTCCCTAGTCTTCAAGGGATGAGTGATCCAGGGATATCTGGATATCCAAAGAAAGAAACTGGGGGGAAAATCCCACAAACACAAGTGTTTGTGAGAAGATGGCAACCACTGAGCAGAATTTAACACTTTATGAAGAAGGATTATTCTAGACTTGGCCAGCTGGTTGAGGGAGAGGATTCCACCCCTCTGCGTTCTCATAGTGAGACCCCCACTGCGCTGGGGTCCAGCTCAGGGCTCCTCAGCACAGTGTGGACATGGAAACTATTCAAGTGGGGCTAGAGAATGCCCCAGAAATGCTGCTCTGAGGGTAGAACCTACTGCTGTGAGGCCAGGCTGGGAGAATTGGGGGTGTTCAGCTGGAGAAGAGAAGCTCTAGGTGAGAATTTAGGGTGGCCTTTCAGGGCTTAAAGGGGCCTGTCAGAGGTAGGAGAAGCTGTCCCATCCCAGGACAGCCTTCTGGACAACCTGTGCTAATTACAGCCATGCCTGCTCACTGCAGCGATGAGCTTCCGCTGTCCCTTCCAACCCAAACCCTTGTGTGATTCTGCAAAAGGTGTCAAATTTGAATCTATAGCTTTTTTTTGGGGGGGGAGGGAAAAAGTAGTGGGGAGATAAAGGTTGCCCAGAGGCAATGAGAATTCCCAGTTCCAAATGTAGGAGCAGAGATCCCACAGCAGGACCACCAAGTCACTTCCAGCGGCTCCTACACGTCAAGCACAAGTGGTCCATGGGTTTGCAAGTACCAAGCTTTAGCTTTCAGTATGTCTGGTGACTAATTAAACAAACAGGAGCGGAGTTCCCTGCCAACAAACCCCAACCATCTGTCTCATCCCCCAGCTCCATCCCAATAAACGGTCAATCAAAGAGCCTCTTTCCCCTCACCTCGGTGCCGAGAGTCCTCCTGCCATCCGGGGTGTGGCGAGGGACAGTCCACGGAGCCGTGAGGATACACCATCTGCACGTCTTGCATGGGGACACAGAGCGAGGCTCGTTAAACCATGGGCGCTAACGGCGTGAGGAGCTCCGGGCAGAACGCCGCGCGCTTGCACGTTGCTAATTTAAGGGTTGCCAAGCTTGCCTTGCCGATAACGCCTCGCAGGTTTTGCATTTCACACATCTAGCGTGGTAATAGCAGCCATCAGAAGAATATTTTAGGGCTGAGACATCAAATGCAGCTCCCTGGGAGGCCAGGCACAGCAGCGAGAGGTTGTGTCTCCCTCCAACCGTGCAGCAAAAGAACCGAAGCCACCAGGTCTGCCCCATGCTCCAGGAGACATGAAGAGTGCAACAGAGAATGACCCCCAAAAGAATCATCCACCACATGGGACCCCACAGCACCTTCTCCCCATAGTGTCCCCAAGAAGGAGGTGAAGAGGAGTGAGATGCTGATGAAACAGCAGATGCTGTGATGTTTGGAGGTTTCTATGGTAATTACAAACTATACCTGCAACCCAGAGAAGAAGAAGCATCACTAGATGCTGTGTGGGGTGGGTGCCTGTGCAGATCAGTGTGGTAGAAGAACCCTCAGGCTGGCTGGGAGCAAATCTCCTTTTCTGGGGCTGAACAGGTTGACACCTCCCTGGTCAACCACTCGCCATGGATGGAGCAGCCAATGTGCAGACACTGTGTCCTGGGAGCAGCACCACCCCAGCCAGCCCTGCACCGGCACCAGGCAGAGTGAGTGGAGAAGCAGGAGAATTCTATTTTCCATGGCAATTCCTAGGGGACCTCAGGATGTTTCATCATTCCAGAGCTTTGCACTGCAGATGAAAACCAAGCTGGGGGGCAGAGTCAATCTACTGGAGGGGAGTATGCTGCAGAGAGAGCTGGACAGGCTGAGTCAATGGGCAGAGGCCAAGGGGATGAGGTTGAACAGGACCAAGGGCAGGGTCCTACACTTTGGCCACAAGAACCCCCTGCAGCTCCAGACTGAGGGATGAGTGGCTGGAGAGCAGCCTGGCAGAGAGGGACCTGGCAGCACTGGGTGACACCCGGCTGAACAGGAGCCAGCAGGGTGCCCAGGTGACACCAAAGGCCAAGGGCATCCTGGCTTGGATCAGCACTAGTGTGGCCAGCAGGACTAGGGGCGTCATTCTCCCCCTGCACTGGGCACTGGGGAGGCCTCCCCTCCAGTCCTGGGGGCAGTGCTGGGCCCCTCCCTGCAAGAAAGAGCTGGAGGGGCTGGAGTGGGTGCAGAGGAGCAACGAGGCTGGGGACGGGACTGGAGGGAGAGGCTGATGGGGAGAGGCTGAGGGAGCTGGGGGTGTTGAGCCTGGATGAGACTCAGGGGGGACCTTCTCCCTCTCTCCAGCTCTCTGAAGGGAGGTTGCAGTCAGGTGGGGGTCAGGTTCTTCTCAGAGGCACCCAGCGCCTGAAGCTGCCAGGGGAGGGTTGGGTTGGCTGTTAGGAAGCCCTTCCTTAGGGAAAGGGTGATCAGGACTGGACTGCCCAGGTCAGTGGGGGAGTCCACATCCTTGGAGGTATTGAAAGGACAGACTGGACATCATCCTCAGTGCCCTGGTCTGCCTGATGTGGTGCTGTTAGGTGCTGGGCTGGGGGAGCTCAGAGGTCTTTTCCAGCCTCAATAATTCTGGGATTCTGTGATCCTGTCCATGCCGTGGGTGTTTGGCCGGGACTGAGCTGACCGCAAGGCATGGCGTGGCTGACCTCCACTGCTGCTGCTGTGTCAGGGTGGCTCTGCAGAGCAACATCTAGGCACCATCTCAGATAGTATTTACCACTTCAGAGGGAAAACAAGAGGCTTGTGGTAAATATTAGCCAAGCAGGTGGTCTAAGCAAATTAGTGAATCCCGACGGGTTCGTGAGTTCAAAGGAAGCAGTTGCTCATCTCTGTGGAAGCCACCCGATAACATATTTAGCTGAAGGAAGGATGAGTGTATCCACCAGCTCACCACAGCCCAGATTTCCTAGCTCATTAAACCCAAGTATTAGTGGAAATATCATGGTAGGCAGGCTGAGATAATTAAATACAACCTGTCTCCTATTTGTTCCTAAACAAAGCGTGGGAATTGGCCGCTGGGATGCTACTGTTTTCCTTACCTTGGGTGGTGAAATGGAGCTGTATAATTCACATGAAGAACCCCGTCAGAAATGAACACAAAATACAAACTAATAAAACCTACATGAGTCTCCATTTCCAAACTGGATAGACGGGGTTGGGGGACGATGGTGGGACTGAATTCACAGCCAGAGGAGCAGAGATCTTGTAAGGTCTGTCCTACTCAGAGACAGAGAGGCATGTCCTACTTGAGAAGGCAGGGCCTGAAGCTGCCAGGGGAGGGTTAGGCTGGATGTTTGGAAGCCCTTCCTCACAGAAAGGTTGATCAAACCCTGGAATGGACTGGCCAGGGCAGTGATGGAGTCCCAGTGCCTGGAGGTGTTTAAGAAAAGAATGGATGTAGCACTTAGTGCTCTGGTTCAGCTTATTGTGGTGATGCTAGGTCATGGTCTGGGCTGGATGAGCTCAGAGGGCTTTTCCAGCCTCAGTAATTCTGCAATTCTGTGAAATCTCTTCTGCACTTAAGAAAAAAGGAAAAAGCAGTATCCTGGCCCTGGAAGGAGCCCATGGTTGAAGGGAAAAGAGAAGTGGCAGCATCTGGGTGCTACTGAAAGCACTGGGAAGCACTGGTTTGCATGGAAGGTGCTGCTCACAGAACTGTTTAGCTGCTGTCAAGGTGTTGCTTTGAGAAGACCCAGTTTCATCACTGCAAACACCATCATGTTTTGCCACTGGCATCTGCTTCCTCAGCTCTGCCCTCTGTACGTGAGTTGGCTCACAGGGACCCCAGGGACACAGAGGCAACGAAATAAATCCCCTTGACTAATGGATCTCAAAAAAGCGCCGCTGGCAGATGTATCACAGGCTGCTTTCACGCCCGGTGACGCACTCAGAACCGGTGATGAAGAGGAGCTGAGGATGCAAAGGCTTTATTTAACCTGGCAGGCAGTGAGTTTCATTGAGCTCATCCAGTTTTGAGCAGCTCCTGGAGTATAAATGCAGGATCTTGCATGGCAAAACCTTACTGGCCCATCAGGAGCAAGTACTTACAGAATGAGTCTTCGCAAACTGGAGACCTGTGTGTGTGCAGGGAGGGCAAAGCCCAACCCAAGCCCCGCTGGGCCTTCGGGGCAGCCTGGTTTTCAGGCGTGCTGGGCTGTGTGGGACACGAGAGATGTCCCATGCCATCCCTTCTCACCAGTCATCAGCACAGGCACAGTGAAGAGCTCCAGCTCACACCCTGGATGGATCTGAAGCAGATGCCTGAGCGGCTCCAGGTCCCTCTCCATGCGCACTAACACCCCGTAAATGCCTGCCGGCGAGATAACTCCCTGGATGGCTGTATCCCATAGCCTCACGTCATGTTTACCTACAACACACAGATTTTTCAAACCATTTCCAGCCAGCAATGAAAGCAGCTTGTTGTAGGACTTGGAGCTGACTGAGGCAGTGTTGGAAGCAGATGGCCCTGATGAAACAAGACACTGATCCCCAAGGAGGCACCGTGCAGCAGAGCTGCTCGACTCCCCAGCTCCAGCAGCTCCAAGGCAGGCTTGGAGATGTGCATTAGCATGCACCATCGAGGAAATTGCTTCCCTAAGACACCCCTGCCTTTCAAGCAATGCTCTTTGGAAGCCTGGTTCCAACTCAAGACGTGTGTCAGCAGCACAGATACGAAGGCAGTTTTCCTAGTTAATTATTAGTAACAATGTGTGCCCAGTGCCGACAAAGTGATGGTAATTCAAGGAGAATTTCCTTACAGGAGACTGGAAGAGTTGCCAGGTTGGGTGAGTGTCTCGATGTAGCTGGGATGAAGGGAAACCTGCACACTCTTAGCTGATAGAATGACAGGGGATCCAAGTGTGAAAGGCAAACCTGGTGGGAAACAACTCACTGTGATCATAGAGTCACAGAGTGGGTTGGGTTGGAAGGACCCTTAAGGATCGTCTAATTCCAACACCCTCCCATGGGCAGGGACACCTCTTAAGCTGAACTGCGATGGTTCCAGGGATGGGGCTTCTCCTGCCTATCTGGTCAACCTGGGCCAGGCTCTCCCCACCCTCAGCAGCAAAAATTTTTCCCTTCTCTCTCCCTCTTCCAGTTTCACCATCACCTGTCACAACAGCCCCTGCTAAAAAGTTCATCCCCATCTTTCTTAATATTTCTTAAAGGGAGAGCATTAAACGCTGTTAGATTTGATGGAGACTTTGTTGTTAAGAAGGGAAAACTGGAGCTAGCAGACTTATTTACACCTTTTCATGTCTCTGGGGAGATGCTTAAAGATGGAAAGACTGGAAGAGCTACAGCTGTTCTCAGTTATGAATCCACCAGCTCCTAGCGAACACCTTTCTGTTGGTCTCATAGTGAACTGTGTGAGTGACTTCTTGTGCCATTCATGCTGTTCCAGTAGAGGAGGGTTTGGATGATGCCACAGAGTTTGGTAGTGACCAGCGAGGAAGAAGCTGCTTTCAAAGGAAAGGCAGCAGCTGGGGTGTCCGTGTTCTCTTGGTGTACAACAGTGCCTGGTGAGCAGCACTGCTATGCAAGCTGTCACACACTGTAAATCGCGGCCCTCTTACTGTGATCAATGAAAGGTGCTGCTGTAGAGAGGGGTCTGCTAACCTCGGCAAGTGGAGCAGCCGCAGAAGAAAAGCCGGTGCCTGACTCCCTCGGGGCTTCCTGTTCCCCATAATTATCCTCCTACCTTGCTGCCGCATTATCCCACCCCAGGCTTCCTGCAGGCTGTTGCATTTTGACCTAGGTCTAGGTTCTGTCTTTACAGGGGAAACCCTTGAAATCAAGAGCCCTCAGGGGAAGAAACTTCAAGCACGGTGTCTGTGTTGCATTTGACCAGCTAAGAAGCAACATCTGTACCTCCTGGTCACTTGTGATGGCAGGAGATTGATGTGTGATGACCCCTGGTAGATCTCTGGGGTCTCTCTGCATCTGTGGAGTTTAAAGAAATTTAGAAAAAAAGAAGAGAACAACCATCAAAAGAATTCACGAGTTCACAATCCTCCCTCTAGCCTGTTTGTTAAAATATTGCTCACAAGATGCTGATAGACACCAAAATAAGAAGTGCTATGAGAGCGATAAGTGATGCATTAGGCTTCTCACCAGTCTCCTGACCGCAGCTACTATCACAGAATCACAGCATGATTGAGGCTGAAAAAGCCCTCTGAGCTCAGCCAGCCCAGCCCAGCACCTAACAGCACCCCAACGACCACACCAGGGCACTCAGGGCCACAGCCAGGCTGTCCTTCAACACCTCCAGACACAGGGACTCCCCCACTGCCCTGGGCAGTCCAGTCCAGGCTCTGAGCAGTCTTTCCAGGAGGAAGGGCTTCCTGACACCCACCCTAACCCTCCCCTGGCAGCTTCAGCTCTGCCCTCTTGCCCTGTCACTAGCTGCCTGGGAGAAGAGCCTGACCCCCCGCTGACTGCAACCTCCCTTCAGGGAGCTGGAGAGAGGGAGAAGGTCCCCCCTGAGTCTCCTCCAGGCTCAGCACTCCCAGTTCCCTCAGCCTCTTCTCAGCAACCCTTCCCTCCAGTCCCTTCCCCAGCCTCATTGCTCCTCTGCACCCGCTCCAGCCCCTCCAGCTCTTTCTTGCAGGGAGGGGCCCAGCACTGCCCCCAGGACTTGAGGGGAAGCCTCCCCAGTGCCGGGGGAGAGTGACCTCCCTAGTCCTGCTGGCCACGCTATTGCTGATCCAAGCCAGGATGCTACTGGCCTTTGGTGCCACCTGGGCACCCTGCTGGCTCCTGTTGAGCCAGTTATCAGCCAGTGCTGCCAGGTCCCTCTCTGCCAGGCTGCTCTCCAGCCCCTCCTCCCCCAATCTGGAGCTGCAGGGGGTTCTTGTGGCCACAGTGTAGGACCCTACCCTTGGCCATGTTCAACCTCATCCCGCTGGCCACTGCCTATTGACTCAGCCCGTCCAGACCTCTGTGCAGCATCCTCCCCTCCAGCAGATGGACACTGCTCCTCAAGTTGATGTCACCTGTGAATTTACTAAGGGGAGACTGATCCCCTCATCCAGGTCATCAATAAAGATGTTGAATAGAGCTGGGCCCAGCACTGATCCCTGGGGGCACCACTGGTCACTACTGAAAAGTCTGCAAAGAAATACTGGGTGTGGAGTGGCCACGCACCGGGAGAGCAACAAAATAGCAGGAACCACCAAAAGTCCTCATCGGATGAAGACAGAAACGCTGGAGGAGAATCAGATCCTCCTGTAGGCACTACTGAGACAGGAGAAGAGTGAAGAGGTGATTGGGTCCAATCAGCATGGCTTCACCAAGGGCAAATCCTCTATCTGAAAGGGGCTACAAAAAANCTAGGGTGGGGTGTCCCTGCCCATGGCAGGGGGGTTGGAACTGGATGATCCTGGGGTCCCTTCCAACCCTGATTGATTCTATGACTTCTTCCCAGGGAGGATGACGGGGCACTGGAGGGGGCTGCCCAGGGGGGTTGTGGAGTCTCCTTTTTTGGGGACATTTGAAACCCACCTGGACTTGGTCTGGGGTGATCCTGGGTGATCCTGCTGTAGCAGGGGGATTGGACTGGATGATTTTTTGAGGTCCCTTCCCATCCCTAATGATTCTATGATCTAAAACCTAGAAGGGCTTTCTGGGTACAATTCTGATGATAGAAGGACGATGGACAGTGAGGATCTAAAACACAGGGAGCAACTAATTGTCCAGACAATTCATTGCAAGTCCCACAGAAGTAGTTCTGGGATTCACTTGACCCTTGGGAGCACCCACCCACAGCACAGGTAGTACAGGAGTTTGGAAGAACTGAGGTGCAGAGACTCCTCGTGTCACGTTGATGGCAAACACCATGGTGTTGGCCTTCTATGTCTGTGCAATACACGTGCAGGGAGGAAGAATCAACAGAGGGTCTGGGGTTTCTCTGAACCCTGGTGAAGGCTCAGTAACTTCAGCGTGAATGTGTATCACCGCATTTACTGTCAGAGAACAGAGTCCTCACTGTGGTCATCAGATTCCACTCAAGACTTTGTCTGCTCTTTGGACTATGTTTACATAGGGTATTATCACTGGTGAAAGTCATTCCCGTTATGAGCTGGCATAACTGAGCAGGAGCACTCCTAGCTCAGATGCAGCAACATCCAGACAACGGTGCCTTTATGTAGGTGTTGTGCATTCCTCTGGATTTATGGAACCAGAGCAGCAGAAGGCCCTTTGAATCGGTATAACCATCGCTGCACAGCACACTTCTACCTCTCCACACATTGCTTACAGGCACCAGGGAGTAAAAGCAATGTGGAAACAATGTGCAAAAACATCTGAGTGACTCTGTGCTGTTCAGCAGAGACCTTCTGAGCCTCAGTGGGGCCGCTAGCTGGGCAAGTATCCCAGGGCATTGGGGCTAGCACTGCTTTGAAGAGTGGTACCAAGGTGGAGAGTGGGGTCTGGATTGTTTTGGGGGATCCTACAAAGCATGGGGCTCTCCAACGCTCAGTCATAGCCCAAGAGCTGCACTTTGGTATCAGCTGGCCTTATGAGACCACTGTAGGTCATCAAATCATTGCTAAAATGATAGTAATAGCAAAGCTATCCAGAAATATAACCCTAATCCTGGTTTTCTCTTTGCCCTTCAGCCCAGCACACCCAGACAGTATCAAGCCTTTCCAGTGGCTTAGCTCAGAGGACTTCTGCTGTATCAGATAAAACTCAGCTATTCCTGGCATTAATTACATTAGCTATGAACATCCAGGACACCAGGGACAGCCTTTGCAGGGGCTGCACGTCCGCTGCAGCGCCAGAGAGAGACCAGTCCTTGCTCATTCTGGATATGAGGACAAGTGAGCAAATGGACACTGGTGGCCAGTTACTGCAGAGACTTCCCAGTCAGCCCCAGTCCTTCACCTGGACTTCATCAGCGTACGGAGGGCACCTTAAACTTAAGGTTTAAAGTTTGATGTTAGCAAGCAAAAGCATGGTTTAAAGCAGCTGCACACGGGAATTTGCCTTAAAGCTGAACAAGACAGAGCCAAGGGACTCTCATCTGCTCAGAGCCACCAAAACACAGGATGTCTAACTCCCCCTTCCCTTATTCCACGAGGGGTTGGCAATGTTGGCTACTGGCAGCTCAGACAACAACCCGGGCACTGGTGATGGACAGTGCTCACCCTCAGTGGCAGGGATACTTTACAGGGTTCTAGAGTGGAACACAGCAGCATTGTAGCCCATGAGGAATAGGGCTCAGGGCATCACCCAGTTTTCAAGGCACTTTATGGGGATTATGAACTCCCCATGGGAACAAGAAGACCATTTTAAGACAAACTGAGCCGGCTTGCCTCCCTTCTACTGTCACCTTCCACTTGGCAGGAAGATCTTACTAGAGCAGCTTTCTCTACAGAAGGAAGATGTCCATGTCACATCCCATCGGCATTTGGAAAGGCACCTGGGGACATCCTTAAGTAACACAGCCTAGTTTGATCAACTCTTTTCATTCCTCAGCCCTGTTTGTGTCTGATGAACCCGACCAAGCAGTGAGGTCCCTCCCACCTCTCTCCTGCAGCAAAAATCATTACAAATTCAATGCTGCTGAAAAGCAGCAAGCCTTGTTGCCAGAAGCCTGTTGCTATGTTCCTTGATGTCCCCAAAGCCATAAACATCAGCTACAGCCTGTGGAAGAGGGATGTTGTATCACCTCTGTTCCAACAGGGTAACAGAGCAGAACAGCCTCTGTATATTCTGTGGTTTTGTGGGTTACTGGAAGGTTTTATTTCTCTCTTAAAGCCTCAAATCCCTCTTTTAAGACGACCAAGGGACACAAGATGCAGTTTTAGAGCTGCTCCTTTTACTTCTCACCTAATCTATATTTTGAGAAGATCTTAGGAAAAAGGGCAAACGTAGTAAATCAACTACTGTACTTCTCATAACCCTCAGTCACATCTTTGATTTGGGCCAGCAAGGAAGCTTGTTAGATCTGATAAAGCAACTGCAGCATCTCTAGGAAATGCTATTAAAAGCACATGAAACAAATGAAAAGCTGGGACAGACTCAATGGTAAATACCCAGCCTGGCAGCTCAGCACAGCTACATCCTGTTTGTCATTATTATTTAATACTCACATCGACTGGCTGGGGGATGAGACAGACCAGGCAATTCTCTGCGGGGTTGACTTGAATACCATTTCACTTTGAGATTAAACGAGCCCAGAAGCTTGGATCCCGCTGTCTTGTTGGGAAATGTTAATGAATTGATTTAATGTCGGGGACTACTGTGGTCAAGCAGTAAACACCACCTCCTGGATCATCTATGTGGATGCATTCAAGTCCCTGCTAACCAGCAAGCAGTGCCCAACACCAGGTTAGAATCAGCGTGGCATTAATCTGTTCCTCTGAAATAACAATGCCACATGCTGGCAACATAAACTCTTCATATGGCAACAGCTACCGTCAGCCTTGGACACTCTGGTCTTTTCCATTAGTTGTTCTGAGAGCCCACAGAGACCTAGAACACCAGCTCTCCTTTTCCTGACAGCAGCGCATGGATATGAAGGGAACTCTGGAGAGTGATTATTTCCACAATCATCTTTAGCAACAGAAGAGAAGACTTTGGAGAAGAGGAAACTCTGGGGAGATCTTAAAGCAGCATTTCAGTACCTGAAGGGGGCTACAGGAAAGCTGGGGAAGGCCTGTTTACAAGGGCTTGCAGCGGTAGGACCGAAGGGAATGGTTTCAAGCTGGAAGAGGGGAGGTTTAGCCTGAACGCCAGAAGGAAGTTCTTCACAATGAGGGTGTTGAGACACTGGACCAGATTGCTCAGGGAAGTTGTGGCTGCCCCCTTCCTGGAAGTGTTCAAGGCCAGACTGGATGGAGCCTTGAGCTCTCTGGTCTAGTTGGGGGGGTCCCTGCTCATGGCAGGGGGATTGGAACTAGATGACCTTTACAGTCCCTTCCAACCTGAACCAGTCTATGAATCTATGAACAGAACAGGGAGGAAAGCCCAGTGATGACCTCCAATAGTTAAACCACAACTAGCAAAACTCAGTGTGAGATCATATAGGAAGGTGATTTTTAAGACTGATTTCACCCACTCATGTTCTTCTGTTGTCTTTACAACTAAGTGTTATTTTCTCCACCACCACCTACATCTTCTCCATAGAGGCAACTGCCAGGAATTTGGAAGCAGGGTCACGGCAAAACAAACAGAGAAGAATAATGGAAAGATGAAATCCCTTTTAGTAGAGGAAGCTTCCCTCCCTGCTGTGGAGGTGTACAGCACCTCATACGTACCTACCTGTAAAGGAGCTGCAGGACAGAGCAGCTGAAATGCTTGGAGAGTGGCTTTGTCTTCCTGAGACTGAGCAGCTGTCCTGGAACTGGGTGTGGGGCAAAGCTGCAAGGAACAAGGAGGACACAAAGCAGCTACTCCCCATTTTCTACAGATTCTAATGAACACTGGTATGTTTGCCTGGTACCAGCAGATGTGAAACCCAGCCTGTCTGTCTATACAATTCAGCTCTCCCTTAAGAAACAACCCCAAACTTTCTGTTCTCAACAGCCACTTTTATTCCTTCCCACCACCCACCACTGGAAGGAAAAAGGAATAATTTTCTGCTATTCTTTAGCTTCTTTATGAGAGTAATTAAATTCCCTGGGACTATTGATAAAAGGTAAATGGTTAACTCTGCATCCAAGCTGACAGTGCAAATAAAAGAGTTGGAAATCCCCCAACACGGGCTACTCGGGTAAGAACAGCACCACAGAACTGCCCAAGTAACCACTCTGTGGAGTAATTGACTAAATTTGCATGGGGAGCAAGTTCTTAGAGCCACTGCTAACGAAAGTCCGCATCTCGAGATGCATTGCTCAGGCTTAAAAGGGTCAGCAACGTTTCGTTCAAGCCAACAATAATCAACAACAAATCTTGCCACTCGTTCCAGTGGGCTTTGGCTAAGGTCCCTCACACACACAGACACACACAAATCTCTCAAACAAGCCAGAAACAGGGTCGCCTTCAATTCCCAGCTCCTGCTGCAGTCCAGATAAAACACACGTGGCTTTAACACCGAAGAAATCTTTACTTTCCTTCATTCAATCCATTCTGTAAAGTGCTCCGTTTCTAAATGATGCCGAGTTAAAAGGATAGATTGCTCTGGTATTTTAAATACAATAAATATAGAATGAGCTGGGTGCAACCGCTCTTGCGGGTCTGATTCTTTGTTTAGTAGATAACCTAAATTTAGTAGTCGAAATCGCCTCCAAATAGTGCTCTGTGAAAAAAAACCTAGTAAGAAGTTATAAATACAAATGGCTTCCTTCAAAGACATCCCACTCACTTCTTCTGTCCACGCTGCACGGTTAAGTGTAACGTTCCTGCGAGCATATGGAGCAGAGAAAAAAAACAGAGAAGCTGAAAATTACCTTAGGATAAAAAAGCAAAACGATCCATGTTAACGCTACACAGCCTCCCATAGAGTCTGTTTTCTACAGGGAATCTCAGCGCTTACAGCCCAGTTCTTCTATTTTCTCTTAAAAAATGCTTCCAGGATGAACATCTTGCAAGATACAGGTGGATTCGTCTTCATCTTGCTCCTTTCTACTGCAGAGTGGGAAAGATTCTTGAACAAACTGCCTACACATTGGACACTGCTGAAAATACTTGACGCAGCCGTCGCACAGGCACGCGTGTCTGCAGGGCAGGAGCACCCAGTTCACAGCGCCATTCTGGCAAACAACACAGTCTTTACTGTTTTCTTCCGGCAATTCTGCTTCATCTTCAGCCAGCCCGGCTTTTTCTAGTAAACTTCTGTCGGTGCTGCTCTCACCTGGGGATGTGTCGCTTGAAGTTGGTGCAGTACTATTTGCAGACATGAAGAGTTGCTAAAATACACGTAAACACAAATATTTAGAAGCACCAAACTCTCCCTTGATAGCTGAACACACATGCGTGATTGAAGTTTCACTGGGTGACATTCACTGGTTTCCACTGGGACAAACAGAGCCAGAATCATTCTCTGTGAGAGTCCTGAATGATAACAGCAAGCAGTGACTCCCTGCAGGAAACATACCGCTATGGGGTAACACAGAAGCCCTACTTTCCCAGGCAGAATTACAACACCTTCATTTTGGAGCTATCCTGGGTGTCATTCTCAGTTGCTGCACCAGTGGAGAAAGGAATCACAGAATCCTCATGGCTGGAAAGGACCTCCATGATCACCAAGTCCAGCCCAACAGCTCCCTAACCCCTAGACCATGGCTTTGAGTGCTTTAGGTATTTTGCCTCTTAAACATCTCCAGGGACAGTGACTCCACCACCTTCCTGGGCACCCTGGTCCAGTGCCCAACCACTCTCTCAGATTCAATCTAAACCTCCCCTGATGCATCTTGAGGCCATTTCCCCTCATCCTATCATTAATAATTTGAGAGAAGAGACCAGCACCATCCTTGCTACAACCTCCTTTTAGGCAGTTGTAGAGAGCAATAAGGTCTCTTCTCAGCCTCTTCTCTAGACTAAACAACCGAGTTCCCTCAGCTGCTCCTTGCAGGCCTTGTTCTCCAGCCCTCTCCCCAGCCTCACTGCCTTTCTCTAGCCCTGCTCCAGCATCTCTGTGTCCTTCTGATACTGTGGAGCCCAAAACTGGACCCAGTACTCAAGGTGTGATTGCGCAGGTACAGAGTCCAGGGGCACCATCACCTCCTTTCTCCTGCTGATTACACTGATCCTGATCCAGGACAGGATGCTGTTGGCCTTCTGGGCCACCTGGGCACCCTGCTGGCTCCTGTTCAGCCAGCTGTCAACCAACCCCCCCAGGTCCTTTTCCACCAGGCAGCTCTCCAGCCACTCTTCCCATTCCCACAGGTCACTCAACTCATTCTGCTCTTGCTTGTATTACAACCTCTTATTCTTTGTTGTGTTTTTTGATGTGAAGTGCAAATTCTCCTGGGAAAAATCTCTTACTAAATCAAATAAAAAGCATCCAGAGATACCCAGAGAGCACCCTACCCCTCTACACCGTTATTGCAGTTCAGTTTAAGCAGTTCTTACAGTCACAACTGTATATGAAAAGGGGATCAACAGGGAAGTTTACCTGTTCTATAGAGACAAAGAATTCCACCATTAGTTAACGTCTTACTACTGATTTAAACCATAGACAGGACCAAGGTCTCTAGCCCAGAATCAAGCGGTTTCTCCAGAAAATGTGAAGTATTTTCATATAAAACATTTCTGTACAGTAACTTTGGCTCCATTTATCAACAGATAAAATGATTCTATTATCCAGCTCTGTGCACTACAGTAAGAGTCTTCCACTACTTTAAGCTCCAGAAAGCCTATCCAAACTAAAACATAGTCAGGCAAGTAAGCAAGAGTCGGTACATGGCTTACCTTCAGATCATGGTATTGACCCTGAGCTAGAAGGAGATATTGATACAATATTCTGCAGGAAAGTCTGTAGCTGTCATCGGGAACGTGAATTACAGTCACCATTGAGATCTGTAAAAAAAAAAGAGCTGTTTTTAATAACTTTCCTTTTTCTTCTGTGATTAATATAGAAGAGTTTGCTTGGAAAGATTGCAGCTCTGTTAGAATCTCTGATCTGCTCCTTTCTTTTGACAACCATGGCTATGAGGATGTTGACTTCAAACACAAAACTAGACTGAACACGGTAAGAAAAAGGATGTGGCACAAAAATCATAGAATGGTTGGGGTTAAAAGGACCTCTGGAGATGAGCTAGTCCAACCCTCCTGCAGGAGCAGAATCTCCTACAGGAGATCACACAGGAACAGATCTAGCTGGGTTTTAAATGTCTCCAAAGAGGGAGACTCCCAGCCTGCGGCAGGGATCTGTTCTCCTTGTGGCACTTCAGTTTTCCACCCTGGTTCTGCCCTTCTGCAGACAGTTTATATCAGAGACCTGCTCCCACTGCTCTAACTTAATGGAATTGAGCCCCAAACCCCAAATTCTCATGAAGAAAAGTGCTTATGCAGCTGAGGTAGGGCTTGCTGGCAAGGTGTAGTCACATACTACACCTTGGAGAAACTACCTGCATAATGACAATCCTGTTTTCATTAATCATGAGCTCCTCTTAGGTGAGAAAGGAGTTGACAAACTGCAAGGACATTGGTCCTGTACAACATCTGTGGCTCCATCACAAGCTGTCTTCAACACAAGAAATGACTCTGTTCTCTTACTTTCTTCCACCTCCTTCAAAACCACACAGAATTCAGAAGGCATTTACAGAATCACAGAACCATCGAGGCTGGAAAAGCCCTCTGAGATCATCAAGCCCAGCCCATGGTCTAACATCTTGACATCAGCTAGACCATGGCACTAAAGTCATGTCCAGTCTTTTCTTAAACACCTCCAGGTTACAGAGAGTGATAAGGTCCCCCCTGAGTCTCCTCTTCTCCAAGCTAAAGAACCTCAGCTCCCTCAGCCTTTCTTCATAAGACATTGCATCCAGTCTCTTCCCTAGCCTTGTTGCTCCTCTGGATGCACTCCAGCCCCTTAATCACTTCCTTGAAGCAAGGGGCCCAGAACTGCCCCTGCTGAGGACAGGGGGAGAATGATGTCCCTAGTCGTGCTGGTCACACTAGTGCTGATATAAGACAGGATGCCACTGGCCTTTAGTGCCACCTGTGCACCCTGCTGGCTCCTGTTCAGCCAGTTGTCATCCAGTCCTGCCAGGTCCCTCTCTGCCAGGCTGCTCTCCCCACTCATCCCCCACTTTGTAGCTTTACTGGGGCCAAAATGTAGAAGCGTCACTGCTTGGCTTGTAAACCGACCAGGCAGAAGACAAATTCCACTGGCAGGGATTGTGAAAGGACCCCGTGGGCTGACATTAAGAGTCATTTATCTGAAAATAAAAGCACTGGGAGCTTGCACGCTGTGCCTAATCCTTCTCACCCTGCCCACATTACGTAATAACCTCGAAAAAGCAGGAAAAAAAGAAAGTGAAATTCAAGACGATTGTAGTTCCAAGAAGCTGTCAGAAGAGAAATGAATTATTGAAGAAAGCTGGTTTGTTTTATAAAAAATAAATACACAGTTAAAGGCAAATCAGGCTTGTACGTCGAAATCCACACACAGCTAATTCCACGCAGCATTTCAATACCCAAGTGCCTACACAAATGTGCTGACACTAACAGAATTCACTCTTCTTTGGCATTAAGTTCCTTTTTTCCTAAATCACACCACCTCAGAAAAAAAGAAGCTAAACCAGCCCACACCACTGTTAGTTCTGTTTTGGAATCTGAAAGCCATTAAATTGCCACTAAAATGACTAATACAGTGTTTTGGTAATGAGTTTCAAAGTTAACACTTTTTAGTGTGTGCTTTCTCAGTAATGACATCATAGCCTCAATTCATGGGGGACCAGGACAGGTTCCTAATGCAAGTCGTTCAGTCTTCAAGCTGTTGTCTCCTCTGTTACTCTGCCCTGTCGTACTAAAACATACAGAGATACTACAGTCTTGTAGAAACTGTGCCTCGAAGCCAACCTAAACCTCCTCTGGCACAACTTGAGGCTGCTTTCTCTCATCATGGGGAGAAGAGACCAATCCCTATCTGGCTCCAACCTCTTGAAGTTGAGGAGGCAATTGTGGAGAGTGAGAAGGTCTCCCCTGAGCCTTGGTGTGGTTAGATCAAGAGAGGTTCTCCTCCCCTTCTACTCTGCCCTACTGAGCCACATCCAGAATCTTGTGTCCAGTTCTGAGCCCCTCAGTTCCAGAAGGACACGGAACTGCTTGAGAGCATCCAGCACAGAGCCACAGAGATGATGGAGTGGAGCATCTCCCTGCTGAGGAAAGACTGAGGGAGCTGGGGCTCTTGAGCTTGGAAAAAAGGAGACTGAAGGGTGACCTCAAGAATGCTGATCAATATGGAAAGGGTGAGTGTCAGGAGGAAGGATCCAGGCTCTGCTCAGTGGCTCCCCAATAATAAGACAAGGGGCAAGGGGTGTCAGCTGCAACAGAGGAGGTTCCACATGAAGATGAGAAGAAGCTTCTTCCCGGTGAGGGTGACAGCACTGGAAGGGGTTGCCCAGGTGGGTTGTGGATTCACCTTCTTTGGAGGTGTTTAAAACCCGCCTGGACTGCTGCTGTGCAACTGGATCTAGGAGATCCTGCTCTGGCAGGGGGACTGGACTGGATGATCTTGTGAGGTCCCTTCCAATCCCTAATACTCTGTGATTCTGAGCCTCCTTTTCTCCAGCTCACTACTTACCCAGTTCCCTTAATTGCACTGGTGCTCCAGATCCTTTCACAGCTCCACTGCCCTTCCTTGGACACACTACAGCACCTCAATGGCCTTCTGGGTGTGACTGAGAGACCCAGAACCGACCCCAGCACTCGAGATGGAGCCTCCCCAGTGAGCAGCACAGCAGGACAATCCCTGCCCTGATCTTGCTGGTTACACCAGTGCTGACACAAGCCAGGATGCTGTTGGCCTTCTTGGCTGCCTCATATCCAGCCACCACTGACCAACCTCCCCCAGATCCTTTTCCCCAAGCAGTTTCCAGTGGTAGGGGGCTACAGGGTGGTGTTGTGACCAAGGCCAGGACATCACACTTGGCCTTGTTGAACCTTATCTCGTTGCCCTCATCCCACTGATCACAGAATCATTAGGGATTGGAAGGGACCTCGAAAGATCATCCAGTCCAATCCCCCTGCCACAGCAGGATCACCTAGACCAAGTCGCACAGGAACACATCCAGGTGGGTCTTGAATGTCTCCAGAGAAGGAGACTCTACAACACCTCCGGGCAGCCTGTTCCAATGCTCCATTACCCTCACTGTCCAACCAGTCCAGATACTTCTGCAACCAGTGCACCCTTCCTGCTTGACTTGGTGTCACCCACAAACTCTATGAGGGTATAAGGATTCAAGAGAGATACACGTGATAGACTGATGTGCACTGAGGAAAAATACTCCCCCACGCTCTTTCCATCTTCTACATTAATGAACAAGGAAGAGGCGACACAATTTCATGTCCTTGCTCACGACAAACACACTCAGATATGAACTTTACAGTCTCTTTACATTAAGCTAACCTGATGCACTAATCTGGGGAACCGCTGGAAGGGACAGGAGGGAAGAAGCAGTTCTGAGGTCAAGTGATGAGAAGCCAAGGACCACTTGGGATAGGAACAGGTTTCTTAGGCCCTGGTGTGATCCCAATTTCCAAATGAAGGGTCGGAAAAGCAGTCACTGGATTTAGGCAATTTGCTTCTGAGTTCATCAGTCCAGCGGTCAAAGCGGTCGGTGTTACCACACACAGAGGTGAGAAACAGAAGCGTGCCCCCAAAAGAACCAGTCAATCAAGTTCAGAAGGGCTATTGAACTACCCGTGACAAAGGTCAAGTTGGTTTATCTGTAAGAGATTTGGAGAAGACCCATATGGGGAGCTGAGTATCTTGTACCAGTCTGCTGCAGGACCTGCACACCTTCCTGTAAATGAGTTGGAGCTGGCTGCAGTGAGACAGACTGTGCTGCACAGCCTGTTGCAGGAAGGTGATTTCTCTGTTCCTAACAGTCAAGTCAGCAATCAGCTCAAATATCTGTGCCAGACGCTAAAAAAAATCCCTCCTGCCTTGCCAACAGCAATCCAAGCGACCGTGTCAGCACCAGCGCTCCACTGCAGGTTTACGTGATGAGAAAACCCAGAGTAAGAGCATACTAACCCAGCACAGCCAGAGTTCAGCGGGGTTATCACGGGCCTTATCACAGAGACCTCTGCAGATACAGGCTTTGCAAAAATCATCAGCACCTTCTGAAGAGTGGAGGGAATTCTATATAACAATTATCTTTGCTCCTCTGGACTCATCAGTCACAAAGTTAGGGAGCAAACTGCAGGTCACAGAGAAAAGAGGGTGCCTTCACAGAATCACAGAATCATTACGGCTGGAAAAGACCTCTGAGATCATTCAGGCCAGCCCAGGACCTAACAGCACCACAGTCAGCTAGACCAGGGCACTAAGGGCCACATCCAGTCTGTCCTTAAAACCCCTCCAGACATGGGGACTCCACCACCTCCCCGGGCAGTCCATTCCAATGTCTGATCTCCCTTTCCATGAGGAATGGCTTCCTAACATCCAATCTAACCTTCCCCTGGCAGCTTTAGGCCCTGCCCTCTCATTTTATCACTAGTTGCCTTGAAGAAGAGCCTGACCTCCACCTGTCTGTAACTTCCCTTCAGGTAGTTATAGAGAGTGATAAGGTCCCCCCTGAGTCTCCTCTTCTCCAAAGTAATCACCCACCCCGCTCCCACAGCCTCTCTTCATACTATAGTCTGTGTTTCCCTGTAGTCCCTTCCCCAGCCTCGTTGCTCCTCTGGACCCACTCCAGTACCTCAATCTCCTTTCTTGATGTGAGGGGCCCAGAACTGCCTCTAGTACTCAGGGTGAGGCCTCCCCAGTGCCCAGTACAGGGGGAGAATTCTGTCCTTAGTCCTACTGACCACACTGTTCCTGAGACCTGTCTGTATTCCAACCTGTCTTCCAAAACATTCAAACCTTCAATATGTTCTTAAATGACTTACAATATCATAGATTTCTCTGTCTTCTTCATCAGCTAACGTCAGCAAGGCTACCAATGGATAGCGAGATCTAGGCACTGGTCCAAAATCAACAACTTGAGCATCTTCTGCTAAGTGACAATATTTTTCTTCCCTGTCGTTTTTTTTAATGCTTTGTAGGTGTCAAGGAAAACAATTGGAGCGCCTGCAGACAAACCGTGACGTTTGCATACAGAGTATTTGTCATCAGATTGGTTCCTAAATAAACCATGCCAAGAACCGCCGAATGTTCACAAGTCTTGACGCTCCCCGTGCCAATAAATCATCAGATTTTGTTGCAAGGATTTAAAAAAGGATACAAATACTGCTGTCGATAGAGGTATTTGCTGTACAGAGCGTCCTCTAATGCCTGAGGTGTCTTTATTCTGAAGCAGTAGACGTGTTTCTGCAATGCTTCGTGGAGTTTTTGAACGCTGCAGCCCCAGTAGCATGTAAGAACACAGTCTTCCAGACAATCAGGTGTCAGCCCTACACCCTCTGGTAAAAAGAAGAGAAGGATATCAGTAACTCACCCACATGCAGGAAATCTGGAACTTCTAAGCCTAAGTTCTTCAAGAGCAACAGGAGAGATGGAAAAAGACTTTTTACAAGGGGCTCTATAGTGATAGGACAGAAGGGATGGGTTCAAGCTAATAGAGGGGAGATTGAGCTAAACGAGGCAGAAATCCATCCCTGTGAGGGTGTGGAGGCACTGGTTGCCCAGGGAGATTGTAGCTGCTCCATCCCTGGCAGTGTTGAAGGCCAGGCTGGATGGGGCTCTGGGCAACCTGGTCTGGTGAGAGGTGTTGCTGCCCATGGCAGGGCGGTGGAACTAGATGATCTGTGGGGTCCCTTTCAACCCAGACCCAATCTATGACTACTTATTTTAGAGAACAACTTAAACATCTCAGACTTTCACCATTATAATTTAATCTTCTAAGAATTTGTATTAGGTTTAGTGCTTATTGCAGATGAAGAAGCGAGGTGTGAGTAGAGAAGACGTTTGATGGAGCTAGAAGAAGCAACACATGCATTTTACAAAGGGTAAATTTTAACTTCTGGTAACATTTTACTCACTGGCAGATCCAAGAGCACAACCCTTAACCCAAAGTCCATCTCTTCCTTAGATAACAGTGCTAATTGGATCACTGGCCTACACCAATCTCTGTGGCCTCAAAGAATAAGGCTCTCTTGATCATGCAGTGGGAGGATAAGAAGGGAACCTCTGTGCTTCATTTCTTATCTTAAAATCAAGTCTCCAACCCATTCATTTGTAAACACTACACAAACTGGAGCACAAGTCTTGAAAAGTCCCACCATATTCAAGTGCTCGAACCTCCTGAAAAGTCCAAGATACCTGAACACTGAGTTGTTGGGTTTGTGGGGTTGGTTATTTTATGTTAAGGGAGGGGTAAGAGTGCTGCAGCCCTTTTCTCATTCACAGGAAAGCTCAGTGTCTGTGCTGGTGAAGATGCCCAGCCCTGCTTACAACTCCCCAGAGAATTTCACCTCCTCTGTGGGTAATTTCATAGGTACTAGGAACTGCTTGATGTCTGACCCAAACAGATATTTAAATCCAGGTTCCAGTAAAGCACAAATAAAAAAAGAAGATTTTTATTTATTCATTCATTCACTCCAAGCAGAGCACTTCAAAACACCACCGGAGCGCTGGACTTAGATGTAAGTGGGTGGCACATAATTCCATAATGAATTCTATAGAATTCTGCAATGCTCTGAAGTTCACAGAAACACCCACGGTAGTTGGTAATCTGCACATGTTTTAGTTACTTACAAATCTGCTACAGCAGGAAGCACTCAGGAGGCCTTGCCTCAAGTACTAGGGGCAGTTCTGGGCCCCTCAATTCAGGAAAGGAGACTGAGATACTGCAGCAGGTCCAGAGGAGAGCAGTGAGGCTGGGGAACAGACTACAGGGAAAGTCTGATGAGGAGAGGCTGAGGGAGCTGGGGGTGTTTAGCTTGGAGAAGAGGAGACTCAGGGGGACCTTATCACTCTCTATAACTACTTGAAGGGGAGTTACAGACAGGTTGGGGTTAGGCTCTTCTCCAAGGCAACTAGGTCATGATAGGACATGAGGTCAGGGCCTGAAGCTGCCAGGGGAGGGTTAGGTCAGATGTTAGGAAGCCATTCCTCACGGAAAGGGTGCTCAGAGCCTAGAATGGACTGCCCAGGGCAGTAGTGGAGTCCCCGTGTCTAGAGGTGTTTAAGGACAGACTGCTGTTTAAGGTCAGACTGGATGTGGCACTTAGTGCCCTGGTCTAGCTGATTGTGGTGCTGTTAGGTCCTGGGCTGGATGATCTCAGAAGTATTTTCCAGCCTCAGTGATTCTGTGTTTC
Organism: Upupa epops; assembly: GCA_013397515.1. Lineage (NCBI taxonomy): Eukaryota > Metazoa > Chordata > Aves > Bucerotiformes > Upupidae > Upupa > Upupa epops. The sequence continues at coordinate 531,695 of VZRI01008713.1, read as the reverse complement.
TGTTTCCTTAGTAAGAATTAAACTGCCCTTGAGTATCCAAACACTTGGCTTTTAAAAACACTACAAGTATAAGCTGCATAAAACTCGATCCTGTTGTAACGGTGAGAGGAAGCATCTTTCTGAGGGATTTTGTTAGAGGAAAAGGGTGAGAGTAAAAAAAAAGTAATAAAGTATTAAGTTCAGGAACCCAACGTGACAAAAACCAAGCACATCAGAAATGCACTGACTTGTTACTGAAGCCGAAGCAGGATGAGGGATTTCTAACCCAAACGGATTCTTCACTTGTCTCATCTGCTTTTCCAATACTCTTGTGCTGGATTCTGTTTCTTCAGAGTTTCTCAGAATAACAGGAACACCCAACCCAAACCTATGAGACATGAAATGAGAACAACAAGTGGGGTAAGTGTTGGCATGTTTGAATTTGATTTCGGCTCTAAATAGCAAGCAGCACCAAAAATAGAGAGAGCTTGGCGTTGCACAGTATCTGCCTGCCAATCTCACTCCAGCTTTTGGTGGCAGGAATCTTCACAGAGAATCTTTAACGGGGAAATACTTCTGCGTTTCCAGCAAGGGAGTAATGTGAATGAGAACCGTCAATGCCCTCTAGTGGAGAGCGGAGAGGCAGAGCTTCCTCTCATCCTTGCATACCCCATCACCGGACCTCAACGTAACTGCTTGCAGAGATGGAACAGCCTTAACCGACACGGTGCTCAAAAGGAAGATCTTAGGGTCAACCATTCAGCCCCAAGATGTTTCTAACTACAGGCAGGAAGGTGTTTGTATGGGAGAGCAGAATCTGGATTTCCCATTACAAAAATACACTGCTATAAAATCAGAGGCCCTACAGCCTCTGCTTTGAGCCAGAAACTAAGTACAATGTAGTCAAGATTCTGAATCCAAGCAGACTTTAAGACCTCTTAAAGCCAAAACCGAGCACAAGGGATATTCTGACTCTAAAAGGATCACGGAACAAAGATGTGAAATTTAAGCACCCTGTGAATGAAAATACAAATCAAAGAAACCAAGGACGAGGCTTTGGGGATGATATACAACATCAGTAAAAACCCCAAGATTTTCTATTGCCCAAGGGTTTCAAAAGAACCTTCACACAAGATCAGGATCTGCCAAACCAGCTCCATAGCAGAGTCCTTTTCACACTTTTCAAGGTGATGGCAATAATTTATTGATGACTTGGATGAGGAGATCAAATCTCCCCTTAGTAAATTAACAGATGACACCAAGTTGGGAGGCAGTGTTGATCTGCTGGAGGGGAGGAAGATGCTGCAGAGGGATCTGGACAGGCTGGGACTATGGGCAGAGGCCAACAGGATGAAGTTGAATGGGGCCAAGGGCAGCGTCCTACTCTTTGTTCCACAGGAACCCCATGCAGCTCCAGACTGGGGGAGGAGTGGCTAGAGAGCAGCCTGGCAGAGAAGGACCTGGCAGTACTGGCTGATAACCGGCTAAACAGGAGCCAGCAGAGTGCCCAGGTGGCCAACTGCATATTGCTGACATCAGCAATAGTGTGGCCAGCAGGATTAGAGACATCATTCTCCCCCTGCACTGGGCACTGATGAGGCCTTCCCTCAAGTCCTGAGGGCAGTGCTGGGCCACCCGCTTCAAGAAAGAGATTGAGGGAATGGAGTGGGTGCAGAGGAGCAATGAGGCTGGGGAAGAGACTGAAGGAAAAGTCTTATGAGGAGGAGCTGAAGTTGTTTAGCCTGGAGATGAGACTCAGGGGGGGACCTTCTCCCTCTTGACAATTCCTTAAAGGGAGGTTGTAGTCAGGTGCTCTTCTCACAGGCAACCAGTGCCAGGACAAGAGGACAGGCCTGAAGCTGCCAGGGGAGGGTTGGGTTGGCTGTTAGGAAGCCCTTCCTCCTGGCAAGGGTGCTCAGAGCCTGGACTGGATTGCCCAGGGCAGTAGGGGAGTCCTCGTTTCTGGAGGTGTTTAAGGACAGCCTGGCTGTGGCCATTAGTGCCCTGGTCTGGCTGAAGGGGTGATGTTACATCCTGGGCTGGGCTGGGTGAGCTCAGAGGTCTTTTCCAGCCCAGTAATTCTGTGGTTCTGTGAGTCTGTAAATTCCAAGATTAGAGAAACTGCCCCAGGTACACAATCAGAAATCTGCTTCAGAGACTCAAGAAAATTTCTTAGCTGCATGAAGCCAGTCCTATCTTGTTAGAAAAGCAACAGGGAAAGGTTACAGACACCCATATTGAGCTCATGCTCCCTGAACTGGTACTGTGCTGTTGACATGGTAGCCCATTTAATGGCTGTGAATTTGAGTTTATTCTGCCGTCAGCACAAAACCCCCTGAATGGCACAAAGCAGCAGCTCTTCCCCGCATCATTCGTTTCCATTTGAGCAGCAGCAGTGACAGAAAGATGAGTCTCATATCAATAGCTCAGGCTAAAAGGCCACTACTAACTTCAGTGCAATCAGTTTGAAAATTGCTAAAGTAATCTTGTGTACAACCCACCTCAGAGACAAACTGACCATTTGGAGGCTTAACTGCTACTTCACACTGGTTTTACAATCTTCTCCTACTTGTGTGGGTCAAAAGAAGGAGAAAAGCAGAGGTTTTACTGACAATGGGCTCCTTTCTATTGATGCAGAGACAGCCCTTGTAGGACTGACAGGGAAAACCAGCCGTTTTTTTGACAATCAAAAGTGATTTTCAAGTTGAAGAAACTAGTTCAGAAGAACAAATTCTGAACAGAAGTAACCTGCACCTGTCAGCCTGACAAATACCTGCTCTTAACACTTCACAACTTGGGTGCAGGAGCGTCACAGACACACCGAAGAGGAAAGAGTGAGCTGGGGAAAATAGACTCATTATTCCATCTCTGATAGATCCCTTTGATGGAAACGCTTGCATTTCTTTGATGGTTTAAGAAAACTGAGGTCAGTTTTGGGTCCCTCACTGCCATTGACAGGCTGGAGTTGGTCCAAAAAAGGGCAATAGGGCTGGGGAAGGGGCTGGAGCACCAGTGCTCTGAGGAGCAGCTGAGGGAACTGGGGGGATTAGCTGGAGAAAAGGAGGCTCAGGGAGTCTTCTCACTCTCCACAACTGCCTGAACTTCAGGAGTTCAAAGCGAGGTGGGGGTTGGTCTCTTCTCCCAAGGGACAAGCAACAGAATGAGAGGACACAGCCTCAAGTTGTGCCAGAGGAAGTTTAGTTTGGCCCCAAAGAACAATTCCTCCTCCCTAGAAAGGGTTCCCCAGGCTGACCAGGGCAGTGGTGGAGTCCCTGTGTCAGGAATGGTTGCAAACCTGTGGAGATGTGAGGTGAGGGACAGGGTTTAGTGGGGACTTGGCCGTTCTGGGAGGACAGTTGGATGTGATGAGCTTGAAGTCCTTCTCCAATCTAAACAATCTGGTGATTCTGTGATCTAGGGCACTCAGCCACACTCAGCTTGTGCACACAGAGGGTCAAATCTCTCTCCAATACAAAATGGGCCAGTGACTTCAGAGCTCTAACGAAGTTCACCAGTTGGACACTGAGTTCATAAAGAAACCAGGTGCAGCAGCTGTTTCACTTATTCAATACCCAAAACTCAATGGAGCTAATTTCTCCAGCTGCACATAAAGATGCCTCCTGTTTTATACCATCTGGCAGCTTCTGAAGTGAAAACCCCATTCTTCAGAAACTTTCTTTGCCTCTTGAGACAGGATGACCCCCATGAAAAGCAGCCACAGAAAAATAGTCTTGTCAGGTTTTAGCAGCAGCTGAAGGCAGAAAGGCCTTTCTGTGGGTGAAGTGTTTCTGTAAATTTTAAGGTAGCACTCAGTGTTTGAAAGATGAATAACGATATCTTTTCTATTTTAGGAGCTAATAATCTATCATTGTTTGGCATAAGAGAAAATTAATTTCTTCACAGCAATGACAGTTTAGAGTATGATTTTTGCAATGGTTCTGTTCTACAAACAGTCTCAACCTCAAAGAGGTACTGAGCCTACAGCTCCTCCTCCTAGGAACATTTTTCTCCAGCTAAGAAGAGGATGCACAGCACTGTGTTCAGCCAATCTAAATCCCATTTAATTCCTACACAAACTCAGAGACTGGTTTGGGACGGAAGGGACCTCAGAGACCATCCAGCCCCAACCCGCCGCCATGGGCAGCAACACCTCTCACCAGACCAGGTTGCCCAGAGCGTCACCAACTTGGTCTTCAACCCTTCCAGGGAAAGAGCAACCACAGACTCTCTGGGCAACCTGTTCCAGTGCCTCAGCACTGTCATAGGGAGAGATTTCTGCCTCAGCTATCATATCAATCTCCCCATTTTTAGCCTGAAACAATCACCCTTGTCCTATCATTAGAACCTCTCATAAAAAGTCCTTCTCTGGAGTCCCTCCATTGGACTCACTCCAACAATTCCAGTCCTTACACTGGGGACTCCAAAACTGAACACAGCATTCAGTGGGCTGGCTCTACGAAAGGTGCCTGAGCAGTAATAAATTAATAACCTAATAACTCTGCGAGCAGAGATACAGGTGCCCAGGGCTGGCCATAAAAGCAGACGCTCCCCAAATGCCAGCATGAGTTTGCAAATGAGACCATTAACATTCCTAACCAGTTGGTGGTTTTTCAGGCTGACTGACACCATCACAAATTCATCCCTGAAACAAGCTGATAATTGATGCTGAAAATGATGGGGGAAACAAAATGTCATTACAGCAATAGATCGAATGCGATGTTCCTGTGTGACACCACATGCAATTACAGTCCTGCAGCAGCAAACACAGGATTGAGCTGTTTTGATGAGTAATTCAAGAGCACTGAAATTGTAACTGCAGCTACAGACAGGCTGAAGGTGCTTGGAGGCTCCTGGTTTGATATCAGTGTTCAAACGTGGCAGCAACCACCACTGAGCCACATACTCTTACAGTGCTGCTGCTGCCTCTTGAGACTAACAGTTCCTTAGCAGGCTACTCTATAGACAAGAGGACACAGCCTCAAGCTGCCTCAGGGGAAGGTTAGGTTGGCCAGCAGGAGAAGCTTCTTCCTGGGAAGGATCCTCAGGCCTTGGCACAGGCTGCCCAGGGTGGGTGTTGAATGATCATCCCTGGCTGTGTTTCCCAGTCATGGAAATCTGAAGCTCAGGGAACGGGTTTAGCAGTAGCCTTGGGGCAGCTGGGTTCAGGGTTGGACTGAATGAGCTTAAAGGGTTTTCCCAACCTAAACCATTCCATGATTTTATGATATTTACATAAATTGCAATACCTAATGCAAATGCACCTAGAATCACTGATCCTGACATAAAAATGCACCTGGATAGCCCTCTGCACACCCCATAGTCCAAGAGGCCTGAGAGGACATGAAAGCAGACTTAAAGGTTTTACATCCCACTTATTTCAGTCAATTCACTGCAGAGCATCTATTATAGCAGATAAATGATGCTTAAATTGATAAAGGATGGCTGGTTTGGCATAAAAACACAGGAGATTTATTTGAATCCACATAATTTTTGAAAATATTACCCTCACAAAAAACTTAGTGAAGGAAAATAAAGGAAAACTGGAGAGTTTTGGCTGACATTATAAGTGTGCAGCGGGACTAAGAGAGCTACCAGAAAGGATTTATGCTACCTGTCTTCAAGTGAATCACGAGGGGAAGCTTCACCCAGCAAAAGGTAACAAAAAGGCCAGTCTTGCCTCTATCACCACATGCCCAGCACTACAGGAGGCAATGCAAAACGAGAACAAAAACTTCCCACAAAGCTGCTCTGAAAGATCAAAAGATGCGCTTCATTCTCATTGCTGGTGTGTGATGAGCCAGTGGCAGATAAAAAAGTGATGTAAACACTGGAAAACCTCTGCCCTATGGGAAGAGTCAGGCAGAGTACTTATAAGCTGCCAAGAGAGCAACCAGTTTGCAGCCTAAACATCTGTAATTCACAGACACAATGGATGGAAAACACTGAAGCACAGATGTTAAACCAATAGGGAAACTACAATAACTTTATTTTATTCTCTCAAGAAGTGTGGTGTATCCACAATTCCCACAGATTGTTTTGATTGTGAATCAATGCTCTCTACTTGGCAAATATGAGTAGTATTTGTATTTCTGGACACTCCTGAGTTGGCAGGAAAACAGGCAGAACAACAAAGGAAATATTCTGAAAAAAACTGCCAACATGCTGAACCCTCTCAAACAAAGATGATCAGAGGGCTGGAGATCCTCTGTTATAGGAACAGGCTGAGGAAACTGGGGTGTTCACCTGGAGAAGGCTCTGGAGGAACTCTACAGCAGATTTCCAGTACCTGAAGAGGCTACAGGAACGCCGGAGAAGGACTTTGTAGGAGGGATTCTAGTGATAGGACAAGGGGGATGGTTTCCAGCTAAAAGGGGGAGATGTAGATACGATCTTTGGAAGAAATCCCTCCCTGTGAGAGCGCTGAGGTCCTGGCACAGGTTGCCCAGGGAGGCTGTGGCTGCTCCATCCCTGGCAGTTTTGAAGGCCAGGTTGGATGGGGCTGTGGGCAACCTGGTCTGGTGAGAGGTGTCGCTGCCCATGGCAGGGGGTTGGCCCTGGATGATCCCCGAACTCCCTTCCAACCTAAACTATTCCGTGGTTCTATATTCGCTCGGAGCATCCCTCCTTGACTCCTCCTCTGACTCAGTGTCAGTTTTCCAACCACCTTGTTTTCTCCACAGCTCTCACCCTTTCCTTCTGGTGCTGGAGCAGCCTAGCTAACCGATCGCCCCAGCGCGGCCTCCACAGGCAGGGAAGGCCCCCCCCCGCCTCAGCCGTTTCCTCCGCACTCACCAGCCCAGCACCAGCCCGCTCGTCACGAGGAAGCACACGAACACCACAGTGATGTAGAAGAGGGGCGAGTACTCGTAGAGGGTGACGAGGAACACGGCTGCCATGGAGCCGGGCCAGGGGCAGAGCCGGGGCCGGGCCGGGGGCAGAGCCAGGCCGCGCCCCACTCAAACCTGCCGGGTGCCTCCACACGACGCATGCGCACAGGCCGCTGACGCCACTGCCCTCAGCTCGCCCGTAGAGGGGAGGGGCCAAGGGCGGGGCGGGGGAGGGGCCAAAGGCGGGTGACAGCTCAGCTGGGCTGAGCTTTCCTTCGCTTTGGGGTCGGCCTCTTCTCCACAAAGACCCAGCGACAGGACGGCCTCTGGTCATGGCAGGGGAGCTTTAGGTTGGCCCTAAGGATCAATTTCTTCCACGAAAGGGTTGTGAAGCCCTGGAACTGGTGATTCTGTGACTCTGTGGTCATCACTGGAGGAGCTGAAAAGCTGTGGAGATGTAATGTGAGGGACATGGTAACTTATGGTTGGACTTGATAATCTTAAAGCTCTTTTCCAACCCAAATGATTCAATGATTCCATGATATTCTTATCAGCTACAGGATCACAAGATGGTTTCTTCCATTACAAAACTTCCAGCAGCATGAAATACGCCAGATACTTCCTCTAGCACTAAGGCAGCCCCAACAGACTGCCTATTACGGAAAGGAAGCGTCTGCTTGTAGCTGTGAGCTCCAAATCCCGTGTTACTTCCAGAATTAGGATTAAACTGCGTTAAAAAGAAGCACCATAAGCAGCAGGACTTACTGATTTGTCTGATGCTTGCATTTACTGGTATTTAATAAGACAAGACATTGCAAGCTAGGCTTTTTTCACAGAGATTTTGCTGTGTGCATGCTCTGGTAAAGGATGTTGAGTTACTAAGAGGCCTTAGCAGCCTCATCTAACTGTGGTCACCCCCTCGGGTCCTATTCTTGATCCTGTCATGGAGGGGTGCCCCGACTCAGGGGTGATGCCCTGCAAGTTACCGTTTAAAACCCACCTGTTGGTTAGATCTGAAGGCAAATCAGGGGGGTCAGAAGCAAAATCCCCTAGTTCCTCCGGCTGAGGCGAAGAACAGCCTACCCGCCCGCCTTTCTACACATGGCCCCGCCCCATCGCCACGACTCCGCAGGGAGGGGGCGCGGCCTCGTCGCCATGGCAACACGGCGGCACGTGACTCCTCCTTACTGTCCATAGGCTGGAGACGCTGCCTGTAAACCTGACAGAGCGGCGCTGATTGGCCACGGTTGAGAATGGGACGAGAGAGGGGGTAGGGCCTGCGCCGCGCAGGCGCAGTGGGGGGTGCCGAGCGCAGGGAGGAGGCGCAGCGGGAGGCGGAGGAGGAGGCGGAGGCAGCGGCAGCGCTGTAGCTCGGCGGTTTCCGTTGTTGGGCGCGCGAGCGGCGGCTGTTGGGCGGTGGCGCGTGCTCAAGATGGTGAGAGGGGCCTGAGGGGAAGGGGGAGTGGGGAAGTGCGGCTTGAGAGGGTGTCCCTACGTCGCCTCCCAGGGCTCGGGGTGGGGGAACTGCAGTTCTCTGTGGGCTCGTGGGTTTCCCCCTGCTGAGGCGGGAGGACGTTCTGAGGAGGGGGAAGCAGGGGCCTCCTCAGGGCCCAGCTGGTGCCCGTCGGTCTGAGGGTGCTGGCTGAGCAGGTGTCGCTGGTAGCGGCTCTTCCAGACTTGGTGTCACCGTGCGTTGTGTTGGCAGAGCAATTCAGCCTCTCGTAGGGATTTTGTATTCGTGAGGCTGCACAGGTGTGAACAAGTGACCCTGCGCTGGAAACTGCTGAGCCCACAGGATTGGGAGAAATGCTGCCTTCAGGCAAGAGCACTTGATGCAGAATATAGCTCTGAAAAGCAGCCTTGGACTTTGTTGGCTTGTAGGTCTTTTTAAAATGCAACCCTTCTGAAATAGTGGGAATAGATGCTACTGACATCTGTGCATCAGAGGGAGCCAAGGACAACCTTTAACATTTAGAGGAGGCAAACAATATCATGAGGGCTGTGTGCCCGGTGCCTGACCTGTCCTGTCACAGCAGTTTGGTTTCCTCTCCAGCTGTTCAAAGGAAGCAGAGGCAAGAGGCTTGTGCCAGAGTTTAGACGAGGTGGAAGTCATTTTAGAAGTAAAAACAAACACATAATGTTTGGAAGGTGACTTTTGGAAGTGGGGAATGAGCAATACTACTGCCTTTTTTTGAGGGAAATCTCACAAACAAGCCAGTACTGAATGTGAGGAGACAAAGTACAAATAGCACCTTAGATGGGAACAGACTGTGCAGGGAAGGGGTTGAATCACTGTCTCTTGCTGTGTTTCAGTGTCTCGGAGATCTGGTGCTCAGGGATAGGGTTTAGCGATGGCCTTGGGACAATAGGGTTCAGGGTTAGAGTTGATGATCTTGAAGGTCTTTTCCAAGAGAATGAATTCTGTGTTTTACAGCAGTGATTTCTCTCGGTGAAACAACTCTTAGCAGAGTTTGTGACAGGGGATCTTGAAAGTATTTCAACTTTTTTTTTTTAAGTTGTTTTGGCACAGCAGCCTTGATGCCACAGGAGTTTGTGAATAACAGTAATATGATGGTAACTAGCTTTTCTTCACTGAGCTGGTGTATATCTCTTACCTGTGGCAATAGAGGCAGTGCGGGTACTCCTTAGAAAATGGCAGTGGCTGGCTCAGTACAGTTTGAAAATTGCATCTGTAATGGGAGCTAACCTGCTTGGGTGCTTGTGAAATAATCACTTCCTTCCCCATCTTCAGTGTGATGACTAATACATTATCTGGGCACTTCTGGAAACTTGTTGTTAGTGATATAGAAACACGTGGAGGGGGAAAGTCTGTGTGCTCTTTGATTAGAATGTTTTAAATGTGTTCTCTATATGTAAATCTCAAAAGTTCAGTTAATGTCTTTGTGGGTAAAATCAACATTGACCATTGATTACTGTTTGTGCTCTTCTGAAAGACTAATATCAGCTCCTCATGTTTTAAATGCTGAAGTTATTTTAACCAATTTAATATCACTCTGAGAGGCTTCCTTATTTCATGACTGCTCTTGATAAATGAAAGGCAGTATTTGTTTACTTCTCAGGTCTTTGAGAATAATCCCACTTAAGGAATAGCCAATATGGCTACTTCTAGGGAGCTTAAAACAGATAAGTGCTATCTTAGTCTGTTTAGAAAACAATTACCATCCATAATTTTTCTGATTGATGTGTTCTGAAATGTTGAACAAGTTGGTGTGCAGCTCCACTTCAGCATGGTTTGTGCTGATATGTGTATGACATGGGGGGGGGCGTTTTCTTCTGCTTTACTAGAAACATTTATCTTTCCCTCTCCTTTGCCATTTCCATCTTGTAGAGTGAATCTCTGGTGGTCTGTGATGTTGCTGAAGATCTGGTGGAAAAACTGAGAAAATTCCGGTTTCGTAAAGAAACCAACAACGCTGCCATTATAAGTAAGTTAAAAAATTGTCTGGCAACAAGTGCAGCTTCTGCAAGTCTTGCAGAAAAACCCATTTCCTCGTTTTTTTTTTCCCCTGTGTAATGCTGCTGCTGTAACAGGTAAAATGTGAGCCAAGAGGCTGCTGCTTGTTTGAATTGCAGTGCTTTCAACACGAGCTGCAATTTTAATGGTAAAGCAGCGCTGTTCTTATGATAGGAGACAGTATTTACAGTTAACTGCAGCTCAAGAGTCTGGTGCTTTGTGTGCTTCTCCTACCCTCAGGGGTTTTGTGGAATCACTGGAGATAGACCTCAGAAGCAGTGGAATGGAATATACTTGTTGGGGGAATGTTTGAAAGCTTCCGTGTGTATGTTGTATAAATAGATCTGTGTGTTTTCAATTGCTGTTTTGTTTTGATTTGTAGTGAAAATCGACAAGGATAAGCAGTTGGTGGTGCTGGATGAGGAGCATGAGGTTTGTTAAATGAATTGTAAATAAGAGTATCTTCAGCCTGCAATGTATTGTTGTCTCTAAGGTACTGCCTTAGTTTCAAATTGTTATCAAACTCTTAATCTAATGTGGGTCATGAGCTTATTTAAATGCATGGTCACTCTGCATGTGAAGCACAGCACTATTAATAGTTCAACTCTACAGAAGCGATTGAGTTGACTAATTAATTCCACCAAAAAATGTAATTGTAAAGCTTTCACAATACAGCTGTGTAGAAAGCATCTTTGGCCCCTGCTGGCTTTCTGAAGAGGTTTCTGCTGTGTTTCCACGTAGATCTGCATATTTGACTCTGAGCTGATTTGTCATCAATTGGAAACTAGACTCGCTAATCCTCTGCAGACTGTTTGATAAGGTGGCATAATAAGGTCAGCTCAGTGTGTGCTGTTTCTTAATGGTGCATAGGGCAAAATTAAACCCTTTCCAGGGGATCGGAGCATTAACCATGGCTCCTGTTTCCTAGAACGTGTAAATTCACATAATGTTTGAGTAAAATGGGGGCGCTTTTCTTTCTGGCTCAAGGAAGGAGGACTGGATTTTTCAAAAGTACCATTTGTGTGGCTGATTTGAACAGATGCTCTTTAGTGTGTGCTTGCTTATTTCTGTTAAGCGCTGGAGTAGAAAAGCTGTGGTGGCTGCCAGTGTATCCAACTAGAGCCAAAAATGTTTTCTAAACTCATTATGCCTAAAATAGGGATGATTATTCATGCTAACATTAATTCTCCCATTAGTCATAGGAATCTGTTAGCACACCAGTTTTGCAAAGCTGCTCTAAGCAGTAATTTGAGATCGTTATCAGTTGAACTGTTGATGTGCATCTAATTTAACAGCTGTTTTGCTGCTCCGTTACTCTGCTTTAGCCTTCTTAGTTATAACCTCTAGATCACTTGTTCAACTCTTGCCTGTGTTTGATGTTACCAGGGTATTTCTCCTGATGAGCTAAAAGATGAGCTGCCCGAGAGACAACCTCGATATCCTTCTTGTGCTGCTGCCATTTGTTCTTACTCACTCCTGGAAGCCGTTCCAAGTGTTCCATGTTGGACTTCACCTTTTTAGGCCAATCCTTGCCTGCAGCACGGCTTAACTGATACTTTATTTGTGAGATAATCGAGAGACCAGCTCTCCTGATGCATTGTTGAAACAATGTGTGGCGTGTTGAAACCTTTCCCAAGATTTTTATTTCCTTTTTATAATCTGGGGGAGTAAAGCAAAACCATGCTGCTCTTAGTGTGAAGTGGTTAAAATGGACTAGTTTTGTGTGTGGCTACTTCTAAATATAGACAAGTGCCTGCATAACTAATAAGAGGAGTGAGTAAACTTTTCTTGAACTAGAAGAAGGAAGAGGGGTACTTAAGTTATAGGTGAATAAAATACCTGCCTCTCTTACCCTCAGGAGGTAGTTGGCACTATTCCTTTTGCCATTCTTAGTCTTGCCTTTCATGACTGTAAGAGTCCTTAATTGAGTTCAAATTCAGCCAAACACCTGAAAACAATGAAGTGCTTAGTCTGCAGAGAAAGCATTTGCCTTTCATTAAGGCAAAAATGCATTGGTGGGTGTGGGAAGATTCTTTACAAAAGCTGTGAGAGGAATATTTGGAGTGAGTGATTTTGAGCGCTGATGTTAAACAGGAATGGAGTGGTAGAGACTGGTGATGGGAGGCGGGATCAGCTCTGACAGCCAGATATGGAAGTGAAAACAGTAGAGCAGTGACAGTCCTTGTAGAATGCAAAATTGTTTGTGTCTGCATCAAGCTCTGGTAACTGATCATTTTATCCTAATAAAGCCATGGATTTTCTTAGTTTCTTTAACCTCAGAAAAAACATTCATTGTCTATAGTTACAAGTATCAGCATGATGATGGAAGAGTTTCCTATCCATTGTGCTTTATCTTCTCCAGTCCAGTTGGTGAGTGAACCTTGTGAATGGTAGCTACTCTAAGCTGTACATTTGGGAGTGTTCTTTGCTATGGAAGATATAAAACTAGCACTTAACAGTGGGTCAGGTGATTAAGGATGGATTTGCTTATGGCACTGCTGGAAGCCAGGCACTACAAAGCCATGACTGTTCAGAGAGACGCCTCTAGTTCATTAGCTTGCTGTCAGCTCATGACAGTGGCACCATTTCTTGGTCTCCATAGCTTCTGGAGTCTTTGGCTGCCTTTGGGCTTCATGTTTAGGGCACTTGGGACATGTGACAGAGGAGGTTCTGAAGGCTGAAGTTGCATAGTGTGTGGTTCTAAACAGCCCTGCCCACCGTGTGCTCAGTGGTGTGTGCAGCAACAACCTCCTGGAAAGGAAGGGAGCCTCAAGTGCTATGTGACTATTCATGCAGGATTAACCTAATGTGTTTCCTGTCGCCCTCTCCTCAAATCATAGGAAATCCTCAAAACAGGACTAGACAAGGCTCTGGAAATGAGGGAGGAGAGGACTAGGGTTCCCAAAGGTTTCTGTTCACTTCTGTCCATCTTGCTGTTCAGATGCTAGCGACTGGGTGAGAAGAAATTCCTCTCATTGGTGGGGCCTGGGAACCCATGTCAACCCGTGAAAGGAACTGGCTCTGTAAAAGGGTTAGGCTGGAATTTGAGAAGATTTTGTAGCACCTTGCAGAGGGTGAGGCCAAACATTCTGTGCTGTGACGTGTAAAAGGCTGTCACAGCTGTGGGTGAGAAGGAGAAAAAGAGGGTTCCATAATCTAGATCTTTGTGAACAGACAATGCTAAAGGAGAGAGACTGTAATCTCAGATCATTCATAGTTTGTGTAGAGCAGCAGCTGCTTCTGCTTGTTTTACAACAACCCTCAACATAAGTGGTAACCCCCAACGAACCTGCTCAGACCTGTGCAGTTTTGGTAGGAGCCAAATAACTTGTGACTTGACTTGAATCTACAGGAGCTGAATTGCTCCTGTGGCTTTTGTCTGTGTTCTGAAGTGTCGTAGTGTAGCTTGCTGTAGTTACTTGATTGACTTTGTTATCCTCCAGAAGATAGCAATTACATGGTTGTACATTTTATTACTCAGAACTAGAGTAGATAGGTTAAAGAGTTTAGCAACTAGAGAGCATCTTCTGTAGCTACTTGCTAGAAACTTTAAAAAATGCACCTTCCAAAGAAAATCTGGTTTGTTATTTTTTCCTTGAGATTTTCTGTTTCAAAGGCAAATCTACAAACCTAGCTTGGTGGTTTGACTGGTACTGGAGTCAAACAGCTGTTAACTTCAGATGTTCCTACAGTTTGTCAGTTTGGGGCTTTGGGAGTCACTTTGAGCTGTCAATTTCGTTGGCTCTGTAATTAATAAAACCACAGGAATCTTCCAGAAACAGCAAGAAGGTAGAGAACCAATTCATATAATGGTAGAATGGTTCAGGTTGGAAGGGACTGTAAAGGTCATCTAGTTCAAATACCCCTGCCACTAGACCAGGTTGCTCAAGGCCCCATCCAGTCTGGCCTTGAACACTGCCAGAGAGGGGACAGCCACAACTTCTCTGGGCAGCCCGGTCCAGTGTCTCAGCACTCTCATGAAGAATTTCCCCCCGACTTCCAGTCTCAACCTCCCCTCTTCCAGCTTGAAACCATTCCCCCAAGCTCTTGGAAACAGACCCTCCCCAGCTTTCCTGTAGCTCCCTTCAGGGAATGGAAGGCCACTCTAAGATCTCCCCAGGCTGAAGAGCCCCAACTCTTTCAGCCTGTTCCTGTAGGAGAGGTGCCTCAGTCCTCCACTCATCCTCATGGTCCTCCTCTGGACACATTGCAACAGCTCAAAGTCCTTCCTGTGCTGGGGGCTCCAGAACTGGAGGCAGTACTCCAGATGGGGTCTCACAAGAAGAGAATAGAAGGGGAGGATCACCTCCCTTGACCTACTGGTCAGGCTGCTCTTGATGCAGCCCAGGATGTGATGATTGTGTGTAATCTGCACACTGCTGAACGGGTGGAACGTACAGCCTTATGGGGTGCTGTGATTCAAGTGTAACATCAGATATTTTAGTTTCTTAGTTCTGGAAATGCTTCTTAAATACTAGATAGGAAAGAAAGAGCTAAGGTGATTCTGTATATAATGAAACAGGTTGCTTTGCTGAAGTGAGACTTCAGCTTTCAGTTTGGATTCATTAAAAAAACCAAAACATTGTTTTTGAAGCGTTGCAGTTCAAATAACTAAACAAACTGTCTTTTCCCCCAACACCTGCAGGATGTAAGCCTGAACAGCAGATGATGTATGCTGGAAGCAAGAATAAGCTTGTACAGACAGCTGAGCTCACTAAGGTACAACTGACTTGCTGAAATAACTCTCTCCCTTAAATGCAGCTTGCGGAAGCTGGTTTGTGTCTTGCTTGAATCTGTTGCAGGGAAGATGTCGATATTTTAATTTGAGTGAACAGATTCCATTTTAGTAAGACTGAAGAAAGGAGGATGTGTGGGGATTCGTGGAGTTTAGAGTACAGGAAGAACAGTGTTCTCTATCCATCAGTACAATTGGCATTGTTATTTTGGAGAATGGATTTATTGATGATAAGTATAGACTGAACTTTTAGTTCTGGACATGTATGTGTGTGATCTTCTCTAGGACAACCTGCTTTGCAGGGAGGCTAGACTAGATGATCCCCAGAGGCCCCCTCCAGCCCCTACCATTCTGTAATCCCATGCTTTGGACTGGCTTGGCTGTGTGGTTTATGAGGTCATATGTTTGCAGAACATGACCCTCAGAATAAGTAACACACACCAAGTGCTGTGCAATTAACGCTTACGAATAAATGTCACCTAATTGTCATTTTGGAGATCTTTAAAAGCTGTTTAATTGGCACCTTCACTTGATAAAGTTTTCATTTCAACCAGTAAAGCTGAACAGAGTCAGTGCTTGCTTCATGCTTTCCATAAAATGTGAAGTGACGTAACTGTCTCCCAGCAGCTCTGCTCTTTTCTCATTTGGTCGTCTTCATTCTGATGACTTCAGCATCCTTGTAGAAATGTGTGTTGGGCAAATAAGACAAGTGTGAATTTCTACTCTTCTCCATGTTCCTTATAAGAAAGGACCTCTCAGGTCTAAATTAGCTGTGTAGCTGACAGGAGTAACTTTGAGGGAGGCAGAAGATAGGTGGTGGAAGCATCAGAACAGCCTCAAGAAATCTTCTTGCCTCTGTTGAAACTGCATCTTAGTGGCCTAGGATGAACTGTGGGACCTTTAATAGAAAAGATTTAGTTCCTAGAGGAGGAAGGGGGTTGTCAGTGAGCAGGATAAGTTGATGAGAAGGATGTGAAAGCCTGGGGACTGGAGTTACAGTCACCTGTCAAGTGCGAGGAAATTCAGCCTGAGAGACTTCTAATGAAAGTCTAGGAGCAGATAGAGAGGTTCATGATTATCTTCTGATGCTGGAGAAGATGGCCTGTCTCCAGTTTGGGTTGCTTAATTGCTCTTCAGATGTACTTTATTCCTGCCACTTGCTGAGCTGTGTTTCATTTTAGCTCATGCTGTGACTTCCTCCTGCTGTGATGCCTGCATGTGACTCAATTGAGTCCTCATTTTTTCAGTGACTTGCGGATCAGCTTGGCTTCTCCCACCGTGCTCTGTTCTTCTCACTCAATTGTGGGGGTTTCCCCAGTCTTTTATTTAAAGAATCAATGTGAGCTGATAGTGGTAGATTGCTGTGAATTGAAGAAGTAGTGTCCAGAGCTCATTCCAGCAGAGATGGGAAAGGCAGAAAAAAAGATGTAGAGCTTTAATTGTTTCCCAAAGAAGATTAAAATGACTGAGGACAGGGTTAAAAAGGAAGTTCATTCCCAACAGAAGGTTCACTAAGAAGCCTCTCTTGTCTTTTAAAATCCCACCCGTTCTGATGGGCCTGTGTGCACTGGAGCTTTAGCTTCAGTGTTGCCAGAATAGCGACAGCAATTTGTTAAAATATGTCCCTTGTTTTCCTAGAAGAAAGCTTTTGAAGTCCTACAGATTTGTTAGGTTTACTTGTCTCTTCTGCCAAGGTGATCCATTTGTGGGCATCTCAAAGACTCCAGTTAGCAATACCAGCAAACCCCGGAGCAGTTACTTGTCCATGTGGCATGTATGAGTATATTGGTGTCTTTAGTCTTGTCTTCTGCTCCCAGGCTGTATTAAAGATTTAACACTCCTGCAGAGCTTTGATTTGGTGCATTTGGGGATTACTTTGTTTGGGTTCATTATTAAAGCCTCCTGTTTTGAGGTATCCCAGACTCGTTTCTTACAGGACAGCAGCGTGTGACTTAGCTCAGTTTGAAGAAAGGATAATTTTGTTTTGGGCTGAGAAAAGTTCCTGAACCTTGGGCTTAATTGAGCCCAGAGATTGAATCTGTAGTCCTTCAGCAGATGATTTTCTTGTTGAGAATAGGAGATGAGGAGACTGCATAGGAGATGAGGCCGTTTCAAAGTAACTTTAAAATGTGATCCTTAAAGGAGAAGAATGAAATCTAGAAACTATGAGTCTCTTGTTCAAGTTATAATATTCCTTGGCATTTAGTGGTGGATATTTCCCACTGATGCTACATGAGAAAATTACGATCCTTTTGTGAAAAATTGAGGGGTGTTACTGGTCTATTACAGCCCAGACAGCCTCTGTGGAGAGCTATCAATCGTGTTGTATGTTTATCCCTTTCAAGTACTACCACCTCAAGAATTTGTGCCGTTTCGTTTAGGTATTTGAAATAAGAAATACAGAAGACCTAACTGAAGAATGGCTGCGTGAGAAACTGGGCTTCTTCCATTAAGAAAACCTCTGTACTAAGTATTTATGTACCATCCTGATCATACTGGAACCAGACATGAATACTTACATCTAAACAATGCACTGTATTTACATCTGTCTCCTGCGGTTTCTCTCCTGTGCAAAGTTTGTGCAAAGAATAGCAGGTCTGTCTCCTCGAAGTAACAAATCTTTGCAGGTGTTTCCTTATTTGTACCTGTTTAAAAGGGAAAACTCCTCTGCAGGGACTCCTTTTGCACTCTTGTGACTAATATTTCTCTAACTAAAGTAGTTCGGGTCTGGATTTATAAACACCTACAAACGTAATTTGGAAGCTGACGCTAACTTTTTGGGAGCTCCAAACGCCATCCTGATGACACATAACAGCCGTTTATACGCAGAGATGGTGTTGTGTCCCTCACCACACAGACTTCATGACTTCGTGTCTCCTCAGTTTTGCAAACTACTCCCTGGAAGTGTTTTACTATGAACAAGACAAACTCCTTGTACAGCAAGTCCGTTTATTTATCTTTCCATTGAGTCCACTTGAACTTTCTGAAATTCTTGGAGCTAATTTTTGTCATTCCACTAATTCCTCAGATGACTGAGTCAATCTGAACTAAATTTCAGGGCAAAGCTTTGTCCAGTTCTCATGCTACAGGAACTAGGTGATCACTAAGGGCTGAATTACAACGCTGGTAACTCTTGTACCAGATGTGTTGTATCTCTAACTCATGACACTGTTCAGAAGTTTACCTCTGCTCGCTTCCTCTTCTCTGAACTCCTGTTAAGACGTGTGCCTTTAATTTGGTAGCTTTAAAATGACTTGAGGATTTTACACTGCCACTTGTTGCAAATTTGGTAAAACAACTTTTGTTAAAGAATCCGAATACCGTTTCTTCCTAGTGCCTGGTGTTGCAGTCAACATCTGTTTAAAGCAACAGAAAGCAAACCTTGTTTTACTTTGAAATTCCAGTCATCTACTCCGTTTGTAGGAGTGAGGAGGTTAACAGCTTTTTCACGGTGATGAATGATTTCTATCTTTTGTTACAAAACTCGGCCACACGTAGCTCTGGAGTACTTTAGTTACAACCTCTTAACTTTCTTAAGTGCTTGGTGGTCTAAATGAACATTCCAGATGAAGCTTTTTTGCATAAGCGCTGACTTGATTTTTCACCAACGGTTCATCTCTTTTGAAACAGCAAATACTCTAATGTGAACAATGGTATTTAACTTTTATAAACGACCAGTCTTTTTACAGGTCTGTTTTGTATTGACTTAGAGTAGTTGTCTGCTATGGGATGTGTTCTGCCCATGCCAGTGGCAAAAGGAGGACTCTTGTGACGGTGTCTCGCTGTCTCGCTCGTGTTTGTCGCAGTGCTGAAGCGGCATCTGCGTAAGAGCAGCTTCCTGTTGATGATAGCATACCTTCAACTCCGGCTGCCCGAACAGATCTGTGTGGTGAGAAGGAATGCAGTGTTACATTTGGAGGCCAGTATTTCATGCTGTGAAACCTTTGCCGAAAGGAGGTTTCTCTTTTCGTTTGTTGTGTTTAGTGCTGAACCGCCAATCCCTCCTAGATCACAAAGAACTCATTTGCAAAGGTCGGCAGTGTCAGTAAATTGCTTCTTAGTTTGCTGTTGCTGCTCATTTGTTCGTATACAAATCTGACTCGAGAGGAGCTTTGCAGAATACGTGTTAGAGTGATCCAATTAAATTGATCTTTGGGTACGGGGCAGGAAAGCTTGTAATTAAACTTGTGTTAATGTAGCAAACTGGAAAAACAACTTCGTTTCCCTGGACAAAAGAAATACGTTGATTGTGAAACTCCTGCTTGATCTTTCTGTATTACAGATCAATAAAAACGATGTATTTTGTGACAAACATTGTATAAATATGAGTTTTGGCTTAAAGAACAATGTCGTTCTAAGCATCAGACTTGAAAGAGCAAGGACCTTGTGTTGGTGGCATTGTGCTAGAGGTAAGACATGTCAAAGTACAGTGGGGGCGGCGGGAGCTGCTGCTTGTAGCGTTCAGCTTGATTTGCAGTGGGGAAAAGTGGATTGAGAACCTTTGTTGTGCTCTGTAATCCGGTGGGCTGCCAGCACCCGTCTGCTGCTCATGACAGAAATAACTGTGGAAGGGTCCTGCCTGTCTTGGGAGGGAAAGGAAGGAGCTGCTGTTGGTTGAAGGATTGAATTTGATTCATCTCCTGGACTTCTCCACTTTCTGCCAAGAAAATACTGCTGCTTGTGACCACACTGTCAGTCTGGGTTCATTTCACTTCTGTTGTGCTTGTTGCCTCTACTCCAGGACTTTCTGCCATGGGTGCTGCCCCTTAAACTCTGTAGAAAGCAAACAAAACCTGACAAGGTTGTTAAAAGCTACTGTCTTGGAAGAGGTGAAGCTGATGCTGCTCAGCCCACCAGTATTCGACAGAGGGCCTTGCCAGGTAGCAGCATCTCCTTCCCCTCTCTGAGCTGTGGAAGCGAGGAAGCAGCTGTGGGCCCTGGGAGAATGAGCATGCAGAGGATGTTTGCTGTTGGAGGCTTGTTTGTGGTTTCCTTGTCGTTAACACAGTGTTTTGATACATCTGTTGGCTGCTCTTGAGAGCCAGGCACTGCTAGTGCTTGATTAAAGAAAGCCATTAATTATGTCACAATCTTTCCTGCACAGATAATAACTTGTTTTCATCACATACTTTCCCTGCCTTATCTTCACAACACAATTTTCCACACGGCTTCCTCTTCAGTGGGAGGCAGAATTGTTCAGCCAGTACGTTCTGGCTGTGCTTTACCCATCTGCAATCACACATTTGTCTTCAGTTTTCGGATCTCTGAGGAGAGTAAAGACTGAAAAGACAACAATGTACCCTGACTAATGCTGCCTAGGGGAGCCTCTAGTGCTGAGGGTCTGAGAGTCACTATTTTCCTTTGCAAGCTCTTTTTTTTTGGGAGTTAGTAAGTTGGCCATAAAATCCTTGGCCTGGAGATGAAGATCTCTCTCAAAGGGAGACTTCTGCCATAATTAATCTGGTTTCCCTTAAATATTGACTAGAGGGCTGGGATACAGCTCCTGTAATCCTGTTTAATGATGGTAGGTGAATTAAAGCATGAGATTGCATGTCACTTCGTAAAAAGGACTTGGATTGCTTGTTTGTAACAACTCCACTATAATGAAATGGTGGTGGTTGATGGTTTCGGTGTGTTTCTAGTATCACTGCTGCTGTTGATCTATCAAAGAGGCAATAATGTGGGTGTTGACACCTTTTCTACAAAGGAACCTTCGGGAACCTTCGTACTGGGATTCCGTCTCTTGTACCTGACTGTGAAATAACTCCTCCAGAAGCAAACGTAAACTGCTAATGGGTCTGAATCAAACACACAAAAGCAGGGAAGTTCAGTTCCTCACCGTAGCTCTTGGGGTGTTGTGGTTTTTGGGCACAGACATGGAGTAACAGAGGTAGTGGTGTAATGGGACACAGTGGTGAAACTCCTGCTTTTGTGATGTGATCCAGACTCAAGGTGACTCATACTGTGATGTTGCGGGTGGCAAAATGTGCTGGAGGGTCATGGCTGGTTTGGACAGTTTGGCATGAAGGTACCCGTAACCAGTCCAACTTTCCTTGAGCTGTTTAGTCTCTGCTAGTTCCCGTTGCATGTTCACTTCAAACCAAATCTTCCTTTGCTGCGCATGGTGCTTGTATTGGTTTAAATAAAGCGGTTCGTTAAGAGGTGCCGTTGCCCTCGTTTGATTGTGCAGTAGCTCATCCAGCACAGCGGTCTGACAGGAGAAAAGCTATGGGAACGGGCTAGCTGGGGGGGTGTGGAGTCTCCTCTGAAGATTTTAAAACCTGCCTGGACTCCTCCTGTGCGACTGGATCTAGGGGATCCTGCTCTGGCAGAGGGATTGGACTGGATGATCTTTTGAGGTCCCTTCCAATCTGTAACACTGATTAGCTAGGACCTTTCTCCTCAGCTGCCTGGAGTTCACTTTGGACTTCTAGCTGAGTATTCAGTCTGCTTCCTCACTGGTGCCTCCACCTAAAATAATGACTTTGTCCTTGGAGAGGATGGCGGCCGACAGAGTGCGGCAGGGTAACTGCTGTCCTCCTCTACTGCTTTGCACTTATGAGTCATGAAGCTCAGTGTGAGCTGCCAGACAGCGTGGGAACTTGATATCCTTCTGAAATGTCGCTTACACTGCCATGTTCGCCTCTCCCACAAAGTCAGGGGTTCTGGCATAACCTGGAGCTGTGAAACAAGCTAGAGCACAGGTGCCAACTGAACAGTGCTTGAGGAGTTGTCAAGGAGAACCTAGAGCTTGAAGGAATAAGAGGAATGTAGCTCTATCTTTTCCTTTCCAGTCATTTGCTTTCTTGCCCAAGAGGCCACTTGATTATTTGGGCAAATCCCTCTTCCTTCATTATTGCCTTTCCTGGTCTGTTGAGATTATTTCTTCTTCGTTGTTGAAAAAACCTGCTGAAGGTAACACAAGGAATTTAGCTTCTCTAGCTGGCGGGATGGTTCTGCTGGTGCTGAGGAAGAGCATTAACTGGTCACACATTAGATGTGATGAAGTAACCCCCTTCTCTGAGGTGAGAGAGAGCCCTGTGCCGGAGATGTGTGGCTGCTTCAGCATATCTGGCTCTTGGTCACCTAAGCAAGCTCTGAAAAAAGCAGCTAAGCTGCTCTCAAGAACAGCTGATGAAAAGGAAGGAGGGAAAGAAAGAAATAAATAGCTGTCGCTTCAGAGAGGGGAGGTCACCTCTGGAATCAGGTGGTGCACTCTGAGCAGGCTGACCTGGAAAATGAGGTGATGGTTTAGTGCTCCTCTGAGATCACTGAGACAGGAAAAAAGGAGGGGTAGGCAGCAAAGGTCAGCTGCGTTTGTTCAGGAAAGGTCATTGACTTGTAATAGTGGTATGAAAAGAACAGCTGAGTGGTCATGAAAGTCAAAGAAGGGAGAAGGGAAGGAGAGGAACAAGGTCTGTGCAGAAGGGCAATCTGCAGTGTATCTGTAGCGTGAGCTGCACACACTGCTGGCTTGTTCCTTTCGGATATGTGACTAGCTGGCTTGCCAAGGGCCAGAAGGAGATTGCTGAGGAGATCCATTGACTTGGCAGGATCTTTGGGGATGACGCAGAGGAGAAATGTAGTTATTTCTGGATGATTTCAGGTGGTCTCAGCCCTTAGAACAAAAATGAGGAGAGGTGGCAAGTGGGCTACCCCCTGCACAGTCATGTCTGTTGCTGCTGTGGTAATGTTCCCCAGGGCTTTCTACAGTGGCAGAGGAGACCTCATCTGTGTGAGGACATTGCAGGGGTGGCTGACATTCCTCTCTTGGTAGCAGAGACCCAGCAAAGCTTTGGCCTGGTCTAACTGGAGTGTTCCTCTGTGCGTGACTTTGGTAACAGTCATTCTCTGCAGGGTCTTCCATTAGGGCAGGCAACTGTTTCTTGCCAGCAGCAAAGGAAGAGCCATGGAGATAGTGCCACGTTTATGGAGCAGCTGCTGGTTACCCATCTCCTCCAGATGAATCTTGAACCCACGGTATGTTCTGCACACACTTAAATGGTAACTGGGGGAGAAGAGAATGTTTCTGGGATCTGAAGGGAAACCTTGGAATTCCTAAGGAGCAGGCTGGACCTGCTAGGTATGAGGAAGTATTGGGTCCTGCAGCTCAGCAAAGTAAAGGCATAGTTCTCAAAATATATTTCCAGGGTCATCTGCTGGTCTGAGAAGGCTCTGTGTCTTCTCTTCAGTACAGCAAAAACGTGAGGGAAATGGTTTTATTACAGTTGCCTCGATGTAGATAATCAGTGTGGTCTGTTGTGCCACACCTCCAGTGTTGAGGTCTCGCATCAAGTACTGGGGGCAGTTCTGGGCTCCTCACTTCAAGAAAGAGATTGAGGGGCTGGAGTGGGTGCAGAGGAGCAATGAGGCTGGGGAAGGGACTGGAGGGAAAGGCTGATGGGGAGGGGCTGAGGGAGCTGGGGGTGTTTAGCCTGGAGGAAACTCAGGGCATCTTCTCCCTCTCTACAAACTCCATGAAGGGAAGTTGTTGTCAGGTGGGAGTCAAGCTCTTCTCCCAGGCAGCTAGTGACAGGACAAGAATGCAGGGCCTGAAGGTGCCAGGGGAGGGTTAGGCTGGATGGTAGGAAGGCCTTTCTCACAGAAAGGCTGCTCAGAGCAGCCCACTGCCCAGGGCAGTGGGGGAGTCCCGGTGTCTGGAGGTGTTGCAGGACAGCCTGGCTGTGGCCCTTCGTGCCCTGGTCTGGCTGATGTGGTGATGAGTCCTGGGCTGGGTTGGCTGAGCTCAGAGGGCTTTTCCAGCCTCAATCATTCTATGATTCCTTGACATCAGGGGAGTTGTCTCCTCTGGAGTGTTTTGTCATGTTTTGTTCTTTCAGGGCCTGCAAAGATACTTCCAGCTAACCTCGTTCACCTTTGCTGATGAGACATCTCGCACAGAACGTGTCTGAGTGCTGCTGAAAACCCCCTGCCAGCTCCAGGAGTTCCTCAGCAGGAGCCAGACAGGAGAAGAGAGCAATTATCAGCCCAAAGGACTCTGAGTGCGGAACGGATATGAACGCTGGGAAAACAGCGTGACTGTCTTTCACGGCAAATTTACTGCCGCGACGGGGAAGTCCCATCAAGGCTTTTGGAAAGGCACGGAGTTCACTGTTCCTGCTGTGACGTACCACAGCGGGCAGCTAAGCTGCATCAGGGCAGCTTCTCCTCCTGTTCCTGCACGACTCAGCTCAACAATTAATAGGATTCATCCTCGAAATCCCCAGACCAAACAGCATCTGTTGTCACCCTTTTCTGCAGAAAATAGGAAGAAAATGGGGCAGAAAACAGTCAGTTGGAAGGGAAAGAGGCACCAGCCATGCTTCACTTTCACTGAGGCCTCAGAGGGCAGAACAAGAGCAGAAAGTTACGGGTCAGTGCCTGGGGTCAGTGAGCTGAGTGAGAAACGAGAGATTTAGCATTTCTTCAAAATAATGTCTAATTTTTAACTATCTGCCGTTGGAAAATGCTGCTGGATAATTGGGAGGTGAACGTGCCCGCCTCGCTCACGCCTGCAGTCTGTCCGGCCATCTGCTTCAACAGCAGCAAATCCTGGATTGATCTGCAATCGGGATTAATTCAGCCACGATGACTGGATCAGGGGATCAGCGGGAGACAGTATTTATACCCAACCTCCAGCTGCGAATGGGCAGTTGTTCGCTCCGGATGCACTAAACAAATTGTGGAGCTGTTGTAGGGGAAGAGTAGGAAAATAGATGCAGTCACTCTGCAGCACTGGTTTTTAACTTTCCCTGAGATGGCCCCATTCTCAGGTCTGGAAGGGCAATCCAACAGACACCTGCTTTCCTTCTCTGTGAGAAGCAGAGCTATTCTTGCTTTGCAGAGAGCTGCTGCATCTTTACTTTCTGCACTGATGCTTTCCTTGCTACAGTTCAGTCCCAAGATCTTGGGGCCACTGGCTGTGCGACCTCATTGTCCACATGGCCTGGTGAGGCAGCCAAGGAGTGTGAGCTGGCTACCCCACCCAGCTGCTGTGCCTGAGGTTACTGGCGAGGAGACTGCTACTGAAGCAGATCCAGCACGTGGCAGAATGTGCTGAGATGCTTGGCAGTCTCTGTGTCCTTGTAGGAGAGGTGCTACAGCCCTCTGATCATCCTTCTGGCCTCCTCTGGACTTGCTCCAGTAATTCCATTTCCTTATACTGAAGCCGCAGAGGAGCAGGATCATCTCTTGCCCTGCTGGTGACACTTTTGATCCAGCCCAGGATACCTTTGGTCTTTTGGACTGCCCTCACACCCTGCCAGCTCACGTTGAGCTTCTCATCTACAAACACCCCCAAGTCCTTCTCCTTGGGGCTGCTCTCCATCCGATCGTATCCTAGCATGGATTTGTGATTGGGATTGCCCCAACCCAGATGCAGGACCCTGCCCTTGGACTTGTTAGTAGTAGAAGAATTAACAAGGGCACCAGACGTAACAGCTTAAAACGCTACCACTGTGGTTTCAGCTTCTGTTGATACAGGCTGACACTACTGGTTTCTGTCTGGCCCAGAATGCACTCTTTGAGGAGCTGAGGACTAAGGGTGGTATTTTCAGAGGCATTGCTGCTACGGTTTGGCTCAGTGTTTTGGAAAATCCTTTGTTAATGAGCGGCTGAATCCCCAAGCGCAGCAAATAGCTGTTGCTAAGAGCAATTATTGGTCCCTCTGCCTGCTCACATGCTGGTACTGTGCCATGGGCTCAGAACTGTATGGCCAGCCACTAACAGGAGCTCTACATAGCGAGAGAAAAACAAACCCAGTGATTAAAGGACAGGTTGAGTGATCAGCGTGGAGCCTATTCAAAGAAAACCGTTGCCATCTGACAGCCAATGTTGGACGGATTGAGGCCACGAGTGGATTCTGTAATGAGATGTGAGATGCCCGGCAGCATCTGCATCTTCAAATTGAGTTTAAATGTGATTATTCTATCTCTTGAGACTCAACTTTGATGTACAAAGGAATTTATAGCGCTGATGTGTTTGTGTGCTCACGCAGAGGCTAAACAGGGATTGTAATGATGAGTTAATTTGCGCCACAGGAAAGGATGTGTGGTGCTTTGGAAAGGAAGTCGGTGCACTCCTCAGTCCTGGGATTTTTTCATCCCACTGATAAAGACTGAGCTGTGAACCGACATCCTCCATCCTGATGTCTGTTAGTGCGTCAGTGAGGTAAGCGGGAGGGCAGACTGCATGCTTGTGCTGCTGATGACGTGTGTTTAGCAGGCATGCCGAAAGGTGACCTCCACCAGACTACATCAGAAGTACCTGGAGAGTCTCCTCTGAATTGCAGATGAATACACAGATCGTCCTCTCCTGAAATCTCTGTAAGCAGAGTCTCTATTCAAGTCAGCAGGACTTTTATTACCAGTTTTCCCCCCTCTACTCTTTTCAGACCTCACCTGGAGTCCTGCATCCAATTCTGGAGTCCCCAGTGTAAGAAGGACATGTTGAAGGACACGAAAAAAGAAACTGTTGGAGCGAGTCCAGAGGAGGCCACAAGGATGATGAGAGGACTGGTGCCCCTCTGCTGTGGTGACAGGCTGAGGGGATTGGACCTGTTCAGCCTGCAGATGAGAAGGCTCTGCAGGGAACCTTAAAGCAGCTTCCAGGACCTGAAGGGGCTACAGCAGAGCTGGAGAGGGACTTTGTATGAGGGACTCTGGTGATACAACATGGGGGATGGGTTCAAGCTCAAGGAGGGAAAATTGAGATGAGATCTGAGACAGAAATCCCTCCCTGTGAGGGTGCTGAGGCCCTAGAACAGGCTACCCAGGGAGGTTGTGGCCACTCCATCCCTGGCAGTGTTGAAGGTTGGGTTGGATGGGGATGTGGGCGTCCTGATCTGGTGAGAGGTGTCACTGCCCATGGCAGGGGTTTGGCACTGGGTGATCTCTGAGTTCCCTTCCAACTTCAGCCATTCCGTGATTCTCTGAATTCTCTTAGATTAGATTCTTCCCTGCTATCTGTGACTGCGATGATGTTTTCAAGGGGTGTTATTTTCAACATTGAGGGCTGTGGTTAACCTCTGCGTTTCCACCACAAGAATTCAGAGAAATTGCTCTCTAATCTTCCCTCCCAGCTCTCTGCCAAAACCCTTTTGTCATGCCCTGCTGGAGCTTCCTTTCTTCAGCTAAATCTTCCTGATGCCTGTAACGCGCTGTGTGATGGCTGGTTATGTTCCATAAGGACTACTACTTGAGAGGGATTTAAGATGAAGGCAACAGACTCCAACATTTCCCCTTGGGATCTCAATCAGGATTAAACTCAATGAGTGCAGCCTCCCAGGAAAGTGCAGTAAAAGCTGTCGGCCATCTCCACATCTGCATCTTCTCTTACAAAGTTTCATCAAAGAAAATCTCAAGAAGATAATCACTTTGAGATCCCGAAGAAATGAATGACATGAGGATGGACCAGACCCTTTTCTACAACCTGTAATTCATAAATCCCTCAATGAACAGATCTGGGCTGCACGAGGTTACAGCTGCCATCCTTTTTGTTCCTGATAAGTGCAGTTGGATGCTGTGTGAGCACCAGAAGTGATGAAGCACCTTGTTCCTTGAGGCAAGAGAAGTGAGAATGGCAAATGCCAGTGCGTGGCGGCCACACCTTTTATTACTTTATTATTTTATTAACAGCAGATCAGCATAGTCCTGCACAGTCCTTAGTGCATGTTTATGGGCAACCAAGTACAGATTCCTGTGTTACAGGTGAGCCTGGTGGGTCTCATGGGGAGACAGACCTCCGTCATGAGCAACATGGATAGACCTAGTGCTAAAGCACCTGAAGTGTTGGCAGAGGCCAACGGGATGAGGTTGAGCAGAGCCAAAGACAGGGGCCTACACTTGGGCCACAAGAACCCCTTGCAGCTCCAGACTGGGGGATGGTGGCTGGAGAGCAGCCTGGCAGAGAGGGACCTGGCAGCACTGGGTGACAATTGGCTCAATAGGAGCCAGCAGGGTGCATGGGTGGCACTAAAGGCCAGTAGCATCCTGGCTTGGATCAGCAACAGCGTGGCCAGCAGGACTAGGGACATCACTCTCCCCCAGCACTGGGGAGGCTTTCCCTCAAGTCCTGGGGGCAGTGCTGGGCCCCTCACTTCAAGAAAGAGATTGAGTGGCTGGAGAGGGTCCAGAGGAGCAGCAAAGCTGGGGAAGGGACTGGAGGGAAAGGCTGCTGAGAAGAGGCTGAGGGAGCTAGGGGTGTTTAGCCTGGAGAAGTGGAGACTCAGGGGGGACCTTCTCCCTTTTAACAACTCCCTGAAGGGAGGTTGCAGTTAGGTGGGAATCGTGCTTTTCTCCCAGGCAACCAGTGACAGGACAGGACGACAGGGCCTGAGTCTGCCAGGGGAGGGTTGGGTTGGCTGTTAGGAAGCCCTTCCTCCTGGAAAGGGTGCTCAGAGCCTGCACTAGACTGCCCAGGGCAGTGCTGCAATCCCAGTGTCTGGAGGTACTGAAGGACAGCCTGGCTGTGGCCCTGAGTGCCCTGGTCTAGCTGATTGTGATGATGTCAGGTCATGGGCTGGGCTGGATGATCTTAGAGGGCTTTTCCAGCCTCAGTAATTCGGCGATTCTGTAAATTCTGCAGGTTTTTCTTCATGGGGACAGACTACATCTGGGTGTCTTTTTCAGTGAATCTCTACTTCTAATGGATCAAACTGCCAGTTTCCGTGTTGAAGATGAATATGGCAGTCCCAGTCACTGGCACAAGCAACACCCTCAATACCCGAGTCTGTAGCTCACTGTATACACTTCTATCTGTTAAATAAGAATAGTGCTTTATCTCTTCATAACTCATTCTGTCACCCCTGAGATGGATGAAACCACAGCCCTTACTGTTGTTATTGCTCAGTGATCGTCCTATCCAGCCCCTCAGAGTGGGTGGAGAAGGCTCTAGTGGCAGTGCAGGGCTGGCTCTGGGCAGCTGCCATGTACCTGCTCCACACGGTTCCCCCTTTTATTTTGGGGAAGGAAATAAAGGTGGTTCTAATGGCTCACTGTGATAGTTAACTGTGTGTGGAGCTTTCCACAGACAGCACTAGAGAAGTCTTATTTACTGCTTGGCACCTTCTATTTTTACGGAAGTCATTAGTCATGCAGCTCATCTGGAGGAAGCGATTGCAGCACTGCAACCCTGAGTCTCTCTGTTGTAGCAAGGGATCGTTGCTTAAGAGTGAAATAACTTACAGGTGACCCTGCTGAAGGAAAATACAGCATGCTCTCCTCAAACCATTTTGAGCAAGACCCAAACATTTGAGACTGTAACCCCCTTTCTCTGGGGCACACAGCAAACTCTCACACTATTTCTTCTCAAGATTGCCATCTCCCTTTTCTGCAGATATGTCCTTGCTGGGTGACAGAGTCACAGAATGACCGAGGCTGGAGAAGCCCTCTGAGCATATCCAGCCCAACCCATGACCTGACATCACTACAATCAGCGAGACAAGGACACTAAGGGCCAGGTGCAGTCTCCAATACTTCCAGACATGGGGACTCCATCCACTCCACATCCACTGCCCTGGGCAGTCCATTTCAATGTCTGATCACCCTTTCCTTGAGGAAGGGCTTCCTAGCATCTCACCTATCCCCTCCCCTGGCAGCTTTAGGCCTGCCCTCTCCTCCCACTGATTGCCTGGGAGAAGACCCTATCCTCCACTTGACTACAGTCTCCCTTCAGGCAGCTGTAGAGCAGAATAAGGTGACCCCTTCACTACACTCGTGGCACAGTGCTTTCTGTGACTGCCTGCCCTTTCTCATACATCTGACTCTGAACGAAACCTCTTCACAGAAGTCACAGTAGTCACAGAGTTGGAAGAGACCTTTAAGATCATGAAGTCCAACCATAAACACTGGCAAAATGAAAAAATCCCACAAACGGTTGAATTTGCTGGCAATTCAAACTGTTCTTCTCCTTCAGTGTCTGTTCAGATACTGAAGTGGTCTTGGAAAGACTTTCTGGTTTCATTTAAGATCAGAACTGGACAAGAGGAAATGGCCTCAGGCTGCCCCAGAGAAGGTGAGGCTGGCCCTGAGGAGAGAGAAGCTTCTCCCTGTAAAGTGCCCTCAGGCCTTGGCTGCCCAGGGAGGGAGCTGAATCGCCACCCCTGGCCGTGTTTCCCAGTTGGGGAGATGTGGAGCTCAGGGACAGGGTTTAGCGGTGGGATGGGACAGCTGGGGTCAGGGTTGGACTCTGTGAGCCTGAAGGTCATTTCCAACCTGAATGCCCAAATTTCTTCCCAGGGAGGGTACTGGAGCACTGGAACAGGCTGCCCATGGGGGTTGTGGAGTCTCCTTCTCTGGAGACGTTCCAGACCCGCCTGGCTGTGTTCCTGTGCCACTGGGTCTGGGTGACCCTGCTGTGGGAGGGGGATTGGACTGGATGATCTTTCCAGGACCCTTCCGATCCCTCAGGATTCCATGAACAGCCAGAGCTGCTCCCGACAGCGCTGCCTTTAGACGAAACCCCCGTTTGTTGACCGAAACCCTGCTCGATCTTTAGGCCAAACCCCAACTGCAGCTGCTTTCCACACTCCCTTCGGGTGTCTCTCCACCCCACAGGTGACAACCCCCTCCTCCCCGTGTCCC